>JARVGW010000086.1:14162664-14189411 GCA_031762495.1 Anablepsoides rubrolineatus | reverse complement strand
TTATATTATATTATATTATATTATATTATATTATATTATATTATATTATATTATATTATATTATATTATATTATTGTGAATTCACAGTGCAGTTCTTTATTTTTGACTCTTACAGCTGGAAAAGTTTCACTTCTGCTTTTACTGAACACATTGTCACCATGCTACTGTTTCATTCTTGGTTCTTTAAAAACAATCCAGGATGTTTAACAAAGGTGATTAATGTATGCTCTGCATGTTTTACACCCCTCCCATGTGTGCTCAGAGAGGGAGGTGACCACGTATCAGTACGGATGGAAGGACTGCGCCACCATCCTCTTCTACTTCTTCATCGCCATCATCCTCCACGCTGTGGTGCAGGAGTATCTCCTGGATGTAAGACCCCGTGCCTCTGACTGCCACAATACAGCAGAATAGTTGATTTTATTTTCAGAAAATGTATACTATAAATAAATTAAAAGACCTGAATGGCTTTGGAAAAGGTAAAAAAATAATTTGGTTTATAATTTGTGATAAATTTCATAGACCTTCCCTCTAAAACATTACAATATTTCTAAAATAATTAGCTTTCAGCCTTTTTTTTTTAAAGAAATATTTCATAATTGATTATACTTTACCATATTTTACTGTTCCAAAAGTGAAACACAAAGTACGTTATTTAGATTGCAATGAAACTTTATTCTGTCCACTGAAACCAGGATGTGAGCCATTGTTTCCCCTCATGGGTTTTTACATTCAAATGAACTGAAGAGGTGGACATTTTGAATCATACTGCATAGAAAAAAAAAGTCTCAAGGCTTATTTTTAAAACCGCCCCCCAGAAATGCTTATAGTGACAGAAAAATGTGTTTTATTTAATCATTAGTGTGAACGCCTCACAGCGTTCACACTAATGAGATCATGGTTTTTTTCATACGTTTTTTGGCCCCTCGCTCGTTCCACAACTTTTAAGCTATTTCAACAATTCATATATCAAAACGTTCAGCTCATTCAGGACATTCTGACTATGACTTTTGGTATTTCTGCTATTTATACTTTTTTAGCCACTTTTTTGCCATTAAAAATAAATGGAGCTATTTTCAACATCCTTAAAATCCTTCAAAATGTTTCTAAATCTTCACAGCACCTTACACAGTTTGTTCTGCTTATGATCTTTTGAACTTCATTCTGCTAAGTTTAGCTACTTCTTTGCTACCTGTTTCCTGCTATTTCAGCTAGTTCTGTTTCTTTTTTCTGCTAATTTGTACTATTTATGCTTCTTACAGTTGCTTTCTGCTATATTCGGCTGTTTGATACAAATTTTACTAGATTTTAGCTGTTATTAGCTGAAGTTAGCTTTTTAAGCCAAATACACATTTTTTGTAGCTATTAGAACTTATTTCTGCTTAATTCAGCAAAGTTGTGTTTTCTTATGCTAATTAAAGAACTTTCCAGCTACAATTTAGGTGTTTTACTGAAAACTTTGGCAGTTTTAGATATCTTACTACAAATCATCACTTTTCAGTAGTTTATGGGTTTTTTTTCTGCTATTTTAAGTTATTCATGCATTTCTGCTATGTTCAGCTATTTTAGCTTTTTATGCTAATTCAGCTGTAAATTTGCTCCTTTTTACTGTTTTTCTGCTTTTTTTTGCTTCTTTCAGATTTCCAAGTTTGACTTACAATAATACTTTTGCTATTAAACGTTTTCGGCTCAATTTCAGCAGCTTTCAGCTAAAGTTTTCAGCAACACTAGCATTTCTCTAGTATATAAATGTGGTTTGTTTGAAAAGAGCCAGCGTGGAGGAATGTGTTATTTAAGTACGGCTTGAGTTCTGAAAGGAATCTGTCTTTAGATCAGGTTTATTCTCAGCAGGTAGAAATAGTATCTGCTCTTTTCTCGGCCTACTTGCTACTTTTTTTCTTTTTTTTTAACAGTGACATTTCCTTGTGCATGACAATGACTCTGTCAGCCATTATAGTGGGATCAGGTGTCCCATGATCTGCTGTATTGCTCTCGTTACAGAAGGTGAACCGCCGTCTTCACCTCTCCAAGAGCAAGAATACTAAGTTTAACGAGTCCGGCCAGCTGTGTGTGTTTCACTTGGTGTCGAGTGTGTGGAGTTTCTACATCGTGATAACAGTGAGCGAGGCTGTAATGAGACACTGTATCTGAGTGATCCCTGCATTTTCAGAGATATAAACTTGTCTTTTCTCTATTCCCCCTCTTACAGGAAGGGTATCTCCTGCATCCCAGCAGCCTTTGGGAGAATTACCCTCATTCACATCTCAGGTACAAACACACAAACCAGTTTGCTGCAGCTGTTCTTATGGTCACAGATGAAACAGCAGAACAATAAACTGAATATTGTCTCTCATACTCTTAACACTGTTGAGATCATTTTTGTCTTCTGTATGTTTTTCAGCACACATCTCATCCTGCAGTTTTTGTGCTGTTTTAACAATTTATATATCAGAACATTAAACTAAGACTTTTAGTACTGCAGCAATTTGTTTTTGCCATTAAAAATGAAGGGAGCTGTTTTCAACAACCTTAAAACCGTTCAAAATGTTAAATCTTCACTATTCTTTTCATCTTTTGTTTTTGTTAGTTTTGCTTTTTTAACTCTTGTTCTAGTTTCAGCCTCTTTTGGCTTCTTTTTAGCTCATTTCATTTATTTTTTCTGTCTTTTTATGGCTATTATATTTTTTTGAATTTCAACTTTTTGTGCTTCTTTCTGCTGCTTTCTGCTAATTTCAGCTGTTTTTTTGTGTTTTTAGCCAATTTGAGCGATTTTCAGCTAAATTAACCTTTTTGTGGTAATTTCAGTTTCTTGCTGCTTTCTGTTTTTGTGTTGATTTCAGCTACTTTTTAAAGCCATTTTTAGACTAGTTTCAGATTATTTTTTTTTAGCTATTCAGCAAAACTCTTTAAGCCTTCACACTGCGTTTTAGAAGGAAATGTAATTTCTGTGGTTTATTTTGATATTTTCTCACAACGTTTAACATTTCTAGTAGAAAGTAGTCAAAGTAAACATCTCCAGCTGCCATTTTTATCTAATTTATACATAATGTATTAAATACTTTAAATGTAACATTAAACCATCTAAATATTTGCTATGTTTACATCCTAACTGAACTTGAAAAGGAAGCATTAGATCTCATAAATGTTTTTGTTTTTAAGTGGAGACATTGCTTGATGTGTGAAATTTTTTCTCTTTTATTTTTTATTTTTTGCCATAGTAATAAACAACTTTAGCAACATCCACAGAATAACCTTTTTAAAAATGTACAAAGGGTTCCTGTAGCGTTCACATTTTAGCGTCTTCTTTATTATATGTTTTTGTCTTTTTCAGGTTTCAGGTGAAGTTTTTCTACCTTACTCAGCTGGCTTACTGGCTCCACGCTTTGCCGGAGCTCTACTTCCAGAAAGTACGCAAGGTCAGTTGGGGAGGCCCTGGGAAACTGGAGGAATTCTTTTAGTGCGACTAGATAAACTCTGTTTATACTTGGGCCTTGTGTACATTCTGCACATGCGTCAGACTGAGAGAGACTTCAAGAACTGTTCAAAACCTCTGGGCTTTATTTCTGTTTTAATAATAATAAAAAAGCTTTTTTATTTATTTGTTTTCAGGAGGAGATTCCCCGTCAGCTCCAGTACATCAGCCTTTATCTGCTGCACATCTCTGCAGCCTATTTGTTAAAGTAAGGACCTCACAGATAAACAAGCGGGGGTCTCTGCAGTCACTAAGAGGGAGTTTCTTGTTAGATTGGGTAATCCATGATTGGCTGGATTGACATGTAATTTGGGTAACTTGTGATTGGTTGGATTGATGTATGGACGTGATGTGTGTAAACCCTGATTGGTCAGACTTAATTGTGGGCGTGGTTTGTGTAAACTGCTTTAATCTTAGTAGTAACCTGAGACAGGAAGGTGCTAGCTGCCCAAAATTTGAATGTCGTACACGTGATGTGGTGTTTTCTTTTCTTCCACTTCAGTAGAAAAAAGAACTAAATATTAGTTTCTTAATTTCTTCATTAGTGATTTTTTTTTTAAAGAAAGAAGAGAAAAGGAAAAAAAGAGGAAATATGATTGAGAGAGAGATTAGGAAATATATCAAATTTACATCAAGAAAGTAAATAAATACAAGAAATATACCAACAAGATACATATCCCTATAATAAAATAATAATTATAATTTCTTTGTAAAGCATGGATACATAAGTTAATACCCATACATAGATATAGATATATACAAACATACATTCATGCGTATTATAGATATATACACACAGAGATGTATATATACACACATAGATATATACACACAGAGATATATACACAGAGATATACGGTATATACACGCATAGATATATACACACAGATATATACACACTCAGTGACCAGTCAGAAACACGTGATGTGTAACAATTCAGCTCAGTCAAAACGGTCCTAACCTGTCTGGAAAAAATATATTTTATTAATTAATATTTGTCATAAATTCAGTCAGAAATGTGCTGACTGCATCAAATTTGGAGTCAATAAATTATATTTACATGCTCCCAATAATTTTACTGTTCCCACTGATCTAACCTTTCCCACAAGTCAGTCTGACCAATCACAGCTTACCCATACTCCGCCCACACCCAAGAAACTCCCCTTTAGTGGCTGCAGAAACCCCCTTCTGAAGATGCATCTAACAGTGGTAGTAAGTTTGAAGGGACCAACGATTAGTTGTAACATTAAACTTTATTTGATAAACATATGTTTTAACTGTAAAATAAAGACAGTTAAAATAAAATACTGTAGGCTGTTTAGTTTTGTAAATTTAAAAAAATATATTTTAACATGGACGGAGCAATTTTATTTACACGCAAAGCATTGTGGGTAAATGTAAATCGACTCTTAGAAGGTAGAAAAGACTCAGCCTAAAACTGAAAATATAGATGGAGGATAACAGAGCTGCTTCATGGAAGAAGAATCTCAGCTTAGCCTGTTAGCTTTAGTGCCAGCGCTGTATTGCCTTATATGTATTAGCTCGGCGCTAAACTAACAAGCTAAACTGAGGTCCTCCATCTATATTTTCAGTTTCAAGCTGAGTCATTTCTACCTTCTCCTCTCTGTCAACGTTCTCTGGTTTCATTTAAAAGAGTCGATCCTCAGATATTGTCCAAGATTAACCTTCAGGGTGGATATAACTCGCTAGCAGCCTCACACAGATGACCTATCCACGTCATCATTTACCCAGAATGCTTTGCGTGTAAATAAAATGGCTCAGTCCGTGTTAAAATATATTTTTGAAAATTATAAAAACTGAACAGAACTGTATTTTTACAGTTTTTTTTTTACAGTTTGAAATAAATGTTTATCAAATAAAGTCTAATGTTACAACAAATCATGGATCCATTTTAATATTCAGTTGTTGTTTTTTTTTCTCCACCTAATCTGTTGTGTCATTCCTCCTTCTGTTTGTGCAGTTTGAGTCGTGTGGGTGTGGTGCTCCTCTTCCTCCAGTATGTGTCAGAACTGGGCTTCCACATCGCCAGACTCCTGTATTTCACTGACGAGAGCCATCAGAAAATGTACTTTCAGCCCTAAAGATGCCTTTTTTAAATAAAAAAATTCTGTTGTTTCATTATGGCTCCTGAGATAAAGTGGACCTGGATGACGTGTTTCTGTTCCGGCTCAGGTTCGATATGTGGGCGGTGAGCTTTGTGTTCACGCGGATGGTCACGCTCACCTTGATGTTCCTCGCCGTGGGCTTTGGTTTGGCTCGTGCCGAGAACCAGAGGCTGGACTTGGAGATGGGCAACTTCAACACTGTTCTGATCCGGTGAGGCTACGAAGTGTGAAATTTTGTTACAGTGTCCGTTTGGAATCCAGCCAGGAATTATACTTGGCAAATAATCTGTTTATAGTTTCATCCATGTATTTGTTTATAGCTTATCTTGTAGCTATTGTTTGCTAATATTAGCTAATGTTTTGCTATTTGTGGCCTCTAACTTTAGTTTTGCTAAGTTTCTCTTTTGCTACTGTTCTGCTGGTTTTAACTATTGTTTTGCTAATTTTAGTTGCTGTTTTGCTCATAGTTTGTAGCTATTGTTTAGCATGTTTTAGCTTGTAGCTACTGTTCTGTTGATTTATTTTATTTTATTAAACAACAAAGAACAACACACAAAATGATACAATGTACAAACAATAAGGCGTATTTCAAAAAACAAACTTACGGTACATATACAAATAAGGATGGGTGCAAATAAAAAATTAGAAATTACAAAAAATAAAGAGAACAGAATAAACAAAAGGCAAGGGTTTAGATATTAAATCTTAATCTCCAATTAAAGAGCACAGATTGTGAGCATGTTTAGTATGCATCACTTTAAGAGAATTGCAGTACAAAATAAAATCATTGTGAAATAATAGAAATTTGGTTAAACCTTAAGATATTTAGCTTTATAGATGAAAAATTTCCCCAGAATGATAATGTTGATAAGAAAGTGTTTTGTTGATTTTAGCTTTTATTTAGTTTTAACTTTTGTTCTGATTTGTTTTTAATTTAAATAAGTCAGTTTCATCTTAATAAATAGCTGAGTCTTTAGTGTAAACGCTTCATTTTCACAGAAAATGCAGATTTCTTTAGTTTAAATACCCTAAAGATTTACTTGTAGTTTGTTTAAGATGGTAAGTGGACTGAAGTGTAAGTCAGTTGAAACAGATATTATTTTGGCAACATCAAACAGTAAACTAAGCTACAAAATGAAGTTAGTGTGTGCTTGCTCTATGCCAGCTCTAATCTCTTTGCCTTGGGTGTTTTCAGGATGACAGTGTTACTCCTGGTGTGCTTGACTCAGTCTTGGCTTCTCTGGAAGTTCATCCGCTTCCAGCTGAGGCGCTGGAGGGAGTTCAGACACGAACAGGCCGTCCGCAAGAAGGCCAGCACAAAACAAGCCCTGCGGCCACTAAAGAGGGACTCACGTGAGTTTACTGAGTGTTGATTTCCAGTGGTGGGCACAGTTCCTCATCCGTTAACCCGCTAATATTTTGCTAACAATATAGCATGTGTGTTAACATAGTTAACCAGATTTAACACATGTTAAATAAATATAGATTATTTTATTTTAGCACTAAAAACCTTACAATTAGGGATGCACAATAACTTATTTTAAGAACAGATACCGATAACTTTCTCCTTCTGACAGCTGATAACCGATAACATACCAGGAGATAAGACTAGTCAAAAGCTAACATGTTAAAGCTTGTTGTTAGCATTTTTAGCAGACAAAGTTTGTGCTGCGTTCAGGAGGTAACTCAGATACAGCTTTTTTGTGGTTTTGTCGGCAGCCTGAGTAGGTGCCTATGAATTGGGACGGTCTACAACGCAGCGCAGTGACGTAAGCTGCCACCCCTGAATTAAGACCCAGTCATGGTGAACTTGTTGTTATGTTATGTTTTTTATTTTATTTTTATTTTAAAATTCTATTTCATTTCAAAAAACTATTAAAAGAATACAACTAATAATGTGTCAAAAACACACGACATAATCAAATGAAAAGGAGCAGAAAGAAGAAAAATATCTTGTAACATCTGCCCCCATTAAAATTTATGTATCTACAAAACATACAACATGCAGATATTAAAACTCAACTTAATTCACAGTATAACTTAAATAATCAACAAAATAACATCACAACGAAAATAACAATTTCAACCAATACTTTGTTCATATCTCATTAAAAAAACCTTTTAAGCATTCTACTAAATGAGTAAATTGTTCCAGCATAATTTCCTGATATCAGGCTTATGTTAGCGGTTTAGCTTGAGCTTATCGTTAGCAGAACTATGAAATTTGTGAAGGTATTATTTTGGCTTGCTGTGCTCACCACTGTTCATTTGTTCTTTTTTTATTGAGCGTTTTCTTCAGTGTTTTTCTGACTTCTCCTTCCTGTTTCCTTCTAAGCAGTCGGTCACTACGAAAACGGCGTTCTTAAAGCCGAGAACGGAGTCTCTCCTCGAACAAAGAAGCTGAAATCCCCCTAAGACGACACTAACTGACCTCAGCTGTGGCTTTAGCATCGACCTAAGTTTCTCATCAGCGTGTGGGTAAAGCCGGCGACCGCTGGCCGCCAAGCTTTAAGCTGGGAACGTCCTGTTACGTCACCTGGACTCTGTCGCTACGGACTTGAGCTTTGAATGCTGGAAATCTAAGGAAATACTCTGAGCCCAACGAACATTTACTCCTCTCACTGTATCAGTATTTTTGTTTTGTACATCCACGTAGCCTGCAAGTGCATCATTAGGGCACACCTTTGCATGCAGAGAAATGAAAGCGCAAAGCGAGCACAGTGTGTTTATGTATTTGTCCATGTTGAATGTGTTCGTTCATATTCTCAAACAGAAGTACTGTACTGCTTGTAGCGTCGCAGCGGCTCGTCCTCCTGAGCCGGCTTGGCTTTTTTTTTTTTTCCCTTGGTCCGCTGGGCCAGAAAAGTGTCCCTGATGACGGGGTATAACACAAACTTAGTAGCAAGAGTTATACGTCTCTCCCTGGTCACTTAACAGATTTGTATCAAATATGTTGGATATTACCGCATGCCATTCCATGTCAATTTTTTTTCCTTTTGTTAATGACTTTATTAAATAATACAACTTTCCAAAAAGTTGTGGAATTATTGTGTGCACCAAAGATTTTTCTCACATGTCAAAAACGTTTAATACAAACCTCATCAAGATCATTTAATTGCACAAAGTTTAAGTGTCATTTTTGCAAAGTCTTTCATGTTGACATTAATGTAGCAGGGGAAAAATATACTTTTCTACATTATTTTATTTCTTTGTAAAGAGTGGCACCTACTGCTAGAAATAAGAGCAGATTTGATGGTCACCACTTTGATCAGCTGGCTGGTTTCCCACCATGTGCACTCCCAAGCTTCTGTCACTGAATCCAGCATTTCAGAAGGAATCTGGCTCGAGATGGACTTGAGAAGGTCAGCATCAGTAAGTACAAAGAGATGGCCGAAACCTTAAAACAAACAAATCAATTGAGTTTTTATGGTTGGATGTGATCTATAAAGCTCTATCTGCAATTGCTAAAGTCATAGATTTTTAGGTGATAGTGTGATATTTACTGCTTAAAGGGGATATTTCATGCAAAAATCCACTTTTAGCCATTAAATACATTTTGTTGTGAACTTGGAGTCTCTAGGAGTGCAGAAAATTTGAATTTGGTGTCTCCTGGTGCTGCAAAGATATCTATATTCTGCTATTTAATCAAATAATTTGCAACAGAACTGCCAAATAAGTTCTAGACTTAACTAGAGTTTGATGGTCTTCACTCTCCTCTGGTTCTGGGTCAGACTCTGGTTCTGGATCAGACTCTGGTTCTGGGTCAGACTCTGGCTCCAACATATAAGGCTGGATGGACAAGTCTTCTGTCATTGGGATCTATAATTTAATTTGTAAATAAAAAGATTCTGTGCAGCTATATAGTCGTAGACCCCTCCGTCAAGCAGTGGACCAGTCTGGAAGCTGAAGGGGGCCTTAAAGAGACAGCATCAAAACGAGTTGATCTGAGGCAGAGTTTATTTCTTCCTGACTTTGTTTGCTCTGTATTTTTGTTTTGTTTATGTTGATCCTGAGTAAATTAAGGACTGTGGGAGATATTTTATCTTATTTTATTTCTTTTTTATTTCGTGTCTTTGTTTTAGTTGTTCCATTCAGAAAGAAATGGTTAATGTCATTTACTGCAAATGAGTCATTTGAGGCCTCAAAAACGTTAAAAGGTTTTTACCGTTTTAAATTTTTTTAGGATTTTTTCTATTCCATTTTTCTTTTTAAGGTGTAATTTAAAGGTTTATTAAAACAAGGAGAGATAAGGTGTGTTCAAAACAAGCTTATTTTTAGACACACCTTTGCTAACTTTTTTTTTTGTTATTTTTGCTTTTGTCAAGCAAAGGGTTTACTATGCCAAAGAGAGCCTTCAAATTCTGCTTCAATTTAGTGAAATCTATTTTTATACCAGTGCATTCAGTTTCAAATTATGCAATTCTAGATTCAATTTGAGCAAATTGAAGTTTCTGATGACAAAAGCTTCTCCCAATATTTTAATTTTTAATTTTTTTCTCATTTCAAAAAAATTTGAACAATCCTGTAAAAAGTCTTGGGGAAAAATGAGTGAATTTGAACTTTCAAAACACAGTATTTTTCTTCTATGTACAGTAAAAATGCATGTAAGGAAAAAGGAGAGTTTACTTACTTTGTTTATTTTTTATTACATATGTTTAAACATGCGATGGGTTAAATGTATATGCCTTAAAAGGCTACACTTTCAGCTGTGGTTGTCACGACGTTTGATGTAAGGATCCTCTGGGGTCGGCTCCGGGTCGTTCAGGATTATGCCTTCACTCGTCAGGAATTCCTGTTCAAATGACAATAAGACCCAAACAAGAGTTTTTCTATATTCCTGTGCTAAACAAAGCAGAAACAGTTTGTAACCCAGCAAGCGATGTACCTTTGTGAAGGCATTGCAGTCCGTGATGTGGTACTTGACCCCATACACTGACAGGTCCATGCCCAGATTGAGGTCTTTCCACAGGTAAACATCTCCGCGCTCATTCTTTGGCAGGCGATGGCGTTTGAGCCGCACCCCCTGTTGAAGCCCCGAGTTCTTCACTCTGGGCTCGTATATGTACATGCTGTCGTCTTCCAGGTAGTAATTAATGATCACGGAGCGAACGCGACGATCTTCTTCAGGAGAATAAAGAACCTCCTCCAAAAAATACGCATAAAAGCAGAGCACCTACAAGACAAACAGGAGACACACAATGATGAGTGACAAAGACGTTTGAGGTGTTTTTGGTGTGATCAGACCTGCTTGTCCAGGGCTACATAAGCTGGGATGAAGTCTTGCTGTATGGTCTTGTCAGGCGACTCATCTCTAATGGCTGCTATCTTCAAGGACAACTCATCCATCTCTTGCTGAATCAGCGTCTCTGAAAATAGGGGCTCCTGCCCGATGCCTACAGAGGGTCTGTGAGCCAAAGGGTAACCATTCTTATACCCTAGAGTCTGGGGCCGATGGAAGGACGACTTCTGCAGACACAAATTATTTAAGATGGAATAAATTCACAAGATATATATATATATAAATTTAATAATAATAACAATAAGACTGTATAGTCACTAGTTCTACGTTCTGTATTGTGCAGTAACAAACTGAATGGTCATTCTTTTACAATCCCAGGCTGACTGTAACATCTGCACTGCCAGATATCCCCTCACATTTTGCACATACAGTCTGTGTTTGAGCTGCACTTCAAATATCTCATTTGATTTATTCATTTGATAGATTTAATTAATTATCTAATTTCCCCTTTGGGATCAATAAAGTATTTTTAATTGAATTGAATTGAAATTGCTGGACCAGAGGTACCACTCGTGTTTTTTTTATGAACACATTTTGAATTCTGATTTTAACCCTTTAAAGCCCGACCCTTTAAAAAATGGTCATAGAGGTCATAGGAATCCTGATGATATATGATACAAATGGTGATATAGGGTTAAATATCTTCAAGTGTCAGATAACCAGGATGTCGTCATCCTGCGACAAACATCAACAATGGCCACTGCTCGTTTCCTTTTACCCTTAGCAAAAAGTAGTATGCTTGAAGTTCATTTTAATATGTATACTTGAGTATAAGTTTAAGTATATCAAGTATACTAGGCACCATGTACTTGTAGTGTACTAGAAAGTACATTGATTTAAAACTTTTTCGTACTAAATTGGGACGTTTTTAGTTTATAAAAAGTATACTTTAAGTATACTGTTATGTCTTTTTAAGTTCATAAACTTACCAAAAAAGTATACTTTAAGTAGTACAGTGGTATGCAAAAGTTTGGGCAGCCTTGTTAATTTTCCTGATTTACCTTTATAAAACATTGATTGTTTGGATAAAAAATATCAGTTAAATATATCATATAGGGGACAAACACAGTGATATTTGAGAAGTGAAATGAAGTTTAAATGATTTTATAATGATGGACCTGTACTGGCCCCACAGTCCCTGTACTGACTGATCTTAAAAAATAGTTTTCTGTTTTGTTTTGCTAATTTTAACAAATCTTTTGACTGTTTTTAATTTCAATAATTGATTTCTATTCATCAGCGAACCTCAGCAGCTTTCACTGCAGAAAAAGACTCGTTTTGTTTTCTTTGTGGGTAACTTTTATCACAGAAAATGCGTCTGGAAACGTTTAAAGGCAGAAACCGCACAGATTGGAACAAAGACTGGGTTAAACTTTTAAAACATTTGTTGAAATAAACCAACGTAACCCAACATTAGCTGCATTTCTTACCGTCACGTCCTTAAAAGTGTTTCCAGGTAGAAATGGTAGCCTGTGGTTCCACTTGGAAGACATTTTCTATATGGCTCTTCACTAAATGTTTACTTGTCTTTAAAACGCTAGGTTGGCCTATATGAGGATTTGTTGGGCTTTTAATCGCGACAGGACCGTACCACCGTGTTGTTTATGTTTTCCATGGAAACCACGAGACACTCATCCATGACCAACAAAACAACTACAAATTAGAATAATTTATTTTTTTATAGCATAAAAATTTGAACTACATCCAGTTAATGAAGTGTTTTAAAAGCAGATTGTATTAGTAAAAAATATACATTTTTTTTTCTTTAAAGTAAAGTTAATGGATTCCCAAAACCTGTAGCACTCAAACTTGGCCACCAGAGGGCGTGCGAGTCCAGCAAATGAGCAAATCCCATTAAGTGGTTTGTGAAACTGATGAAAAGTTTCTGTATTTCTCATATTTACACAACCAAATCTATAATTTATTCAACAAAAATGTTTTTCTTTCTTGGTGCTTCAGCACTGTGGAAGAATTATGCAGAGATGAGGTAGAAAAAGAACAGTCTGATTTGAACACAGTTTATTCCAAGCACAGGAGTCATGCTTTAATCTTACATTACCAGTCATTAACACATCTGGAGCTCTTCCGAACCTACTGGTAACCTTACTGACTACACACTCAGTAAGTTCTGTTTTGCATTCTCTTGTACGTTCTGTTAAGAAAATAGAAAGCTTTAATGAAACTGACGATAGCTTATGTTATGGAACTGGCACTGTGATGTAGAAGTCCTTTACATGACGCTGTGCACATTTATTCTGCAGTACTGGTTTCCTTCTTCAGATGTCAGCGATAACCACGAGTATCTCTTTAGCACTGACGGCTGTAAAATTAAGCTGTGGTGTTTTCTTTCAATTTACATTTTCACTAAAGCACGTAACAGAGGTGGGCACAGCCAAAGGCCCTGTCACTACACCATTTTTGATTTTTAGGCAACTTATGCCAACTTGCACTATGTACTACACCTAAAAGAGACTTCCAGTTGATTTCCTTAATTCCATCTTCAATGTAGAGGTCTTTAAAATGTTCACAAGTTGGTATAAGTTGTCTAAGATGTTACAGTGTGACAGGGGCTTTACCCAAAACATTAGGTTCATTAACCACTCATTTGCTAAACAAGAAGATTAGCTCTGCTAACACTAAACCGCTAAACTGATTTATTTCTTTTAATTGTGGAAGCTACCGCTAAGCTAAGTTACTCAGCCTGTGTCACATGTCTTCAAATCCTTTCCGTTGAAGTTTTCTGTGGGTTTAATTTGAAGGTGGGTGGGATCATTGGTGGTAAATCAGCCAATTAGAATTAGAGGTATTAAATCATTTCTTTAATTGAGTTTTTATGAATAGTGTTTAGGGTTAGTCAAATAAGTAGAAAATACATTCTCGATTTTATTTTTACTTAATCAATTTTTGTACTTATTTAGACATTGTTAACTGTTTTTTTGACACTTAATTTGAAGTTTAGCTGCTAAAGATGCTATATGCACATGCTTGTAAGAGGGGATTGTTTTTATTTAATGCTGAATAAATGGCATAGAAACAAAAGTTCTACACATGCAAAATTTTTAGCAGACTTTAAACTAGTGGAACCAAATTTAGCAGAAGCTAATTAGTCTGCTAACGGTTTCCAAAATGAGTGAAAAAGCGAATCTGCTAAATGTAAAGCTAGCTCCACCATTATCGGTTTACCAGAACTGGGCCCACCACTGGCAGGTAGCAAGTGCTATATTCAGTAAAAATGATTCAGATTTATTCAAACACCACCTCAACATAGCTTAAATATTGTAAAGAAAATAAAACATGAATTTGATGAGCTATATTTTAGGATTTGCAATGAATAAGTTGAACACACCGCCTGTAATCTGAACTGTGATCTAATAGCTAAAAAAGGCACTGAACTGTAAATTACTGTATCAAAAATAAGTTTGCATCGCTTTAAAAAAAACCTCTTTGAGGTTGTTTACAACATATATTTTAAAATCTGATTTCCTTAAATGCTGAAACTATTTCTCTAATTGAGCTGATCCTTTTTTTTTTTTTTTCCAGGAAGACACAAAAACACTAGGATTGCATCCCTGAGGTGTCAGACGACCTTCGCCAAGAATAAAAAAATATCTCGCAAACAAAACGTACAGAGTGTCAATATAAACTATTAAATATTATAAAATATATTTCATAAGGGTTGAGATGAATCCCCTGTAGACACACACGCACACAGTCATACACACACACACGCACACACATAGAAAAGGAATTTGGTTTTATAAAGCTCAAAAGGCAGCATGGTAATCGCCTGTTAAAAGATTGTCCTACATTGTCCCATTGTAAAGCAAGTTTCATTCAAAATGCCCATCTGGTAAAGTACGCACTGAAAATACTGGAGTACTGAGCATAAAGCTCCAAGTGTGGCAGATTCTTCCAGCTGCCCTGCGTTCGTCTTTCGGCCTCTGCAGGCCTGTGTGTGTCTAAAGCAGCCAAGCCATAAATCCCCACTTCAAAACAGGGCCTGCCGAGGTCAACGGCAAGCCAGTGTAGCCTTTCACCTCTCACTTCCGGCAGTTAGAGCCAGCTTGCCGTGCAGAGCTGGAGCTTATTGTTCCACTGAAGGGGGGGTTGCAGCTTATGGTTCACCAGAGGAGTCCACTGTTTGGTCCTGTAGTTTGTTTCTCCCCTCTGATTCAAGAGTTTATTGAAATCAAGTAAAGCTCCTAAGCAGCCGTCAGTAATAGCGATTGAGGCTCCGCGTGCCCGGGATGTCCGGCTGCCCGTTCATCCAGATCTCCCGTATGATCCGCTCCCTCTCCTCCAGCCGCTGCGCCCTCTCCAGCTCCTCGGCCGACGTGAACACGTTCATGTTCAGCGTGCGCTCGAAGCGCCGGTGGCGCCGCGCCGACAGGTCCGAGGTGGCGTCCCAGTCCGAGTCCGAGTCGCTGGAGTCGGAGGACGAGTCGGCGGGGCGCGCTCGCTTCTTGGCGGGAGGACGCGGGCGGGGCTGGCAGTCGGTGCGGCAGGAGATCTGCAGCACCAGGGCGAAGAGGGTGAGGAAGAGGCCCAAGCACACGCCGCAGACGAAGAAAAGTGCAGCCCGCTCTGGGTGGTCTGTCAGGGAGAAGAAAAGAGAGTGGAAGTCAGGAGAGGAAATGTCTCATTTCATTGATTTCGTTCTTACAGAGAGCACGTCAAAGATTAACTGGATCTGTTTGCTTTCTTTTATCTCCTTCGAACCTGTTCAGGCAGTCATATTTCACTGATCACTGGCAGCAGCTCAGAGGGCTAAAGTTGTGTCTTTTTGTGTCTTTTTCTAAAAATAAAGGATTGTTCTTTTATGGCTAAATAAAAGCCCCCATAAAAAAGTCTGCTGTTATCTTCATTATGCATCTGAAACCAGTTTTGCACCAACAAGTCCATAGACCACATGCAAACACAAGGCCTGCGGGCCAAAGGTGGCCTGAGGGTGACTCCCATGTGGCCCCCCCTCAAAAAAAATATTTTTTTTTACTTATTATGAAAATTGTTTTTTATATTGATGGTAAACTTAAAATGTATGCATTAAATGCAACAAAATAAACTAATTTAAAAGGTGAAAGATAATAATTGTCATGCCCCTGAGCTGTTGGTTTTAAGTAATTGAGCAATTTAGTTGGATAGCACTGTATTAATGTCTCAAATTAAGCTGCTTTAAAGTCAGCATCAACCATAAACTACATCTCCCATAATGCATGTTGATCATCCATGGAAATTTCCTGTCAGAAAGTGGGAGAGTTAAGAATTCAAGATGGCAGCTCCTCACTAGAAACTCATCAGCGAGTGAAATTCTACCTGTACTTTTAATGTTATTATTATAACATATATTTCTGTTTTTTTTTCAGATATAGTCAGTCATACACTTAGTTCTTTTCAGTGTTTAAAAGAGGACATGTTAAAACATTGTTCAGTTAAAGTTAAATATGAAACGTCAAAGTTCATTAAAACACCCCTGCTGTAGGCCAAGGATGGGCAACTGGTGGCCTGCGGGCCACATCTGGCCTGCGAATGACTTCTTTCTGGCCTGCCACAAAAAAATGTTTTGTACTTATTTTTACAAAGTAGACTGTTTACAGAATTTCAAAGCAAACCTATGCATTTATTCTGCTTAGAGACACTGTCTGTCATAAGTATTTTAATAAGATGCTGCGTTCCATTTACATCGTATTCCTGGAACTGGTAAATGGTAGTGACGTCATTTCCCAACAAACCATATGAAAGTGCATTCCAGTTAGCCGACAGGCGATTGTATTGCTGCAATATTCTATTGCTACAATAAAAACAATGAAGAAAAGAGAGCTCTACTACGTACGTCATGCAAATAAACCTTGATTTTAATACGTACAGTATTGCACAGAAAACACTACGTGTGCGCGTGATTAAACGTGCACAAAAAAATAAGAAAGGTAACTAACAGTAAAGGTTACGAAGTGAACTTTCTAAAGCTGCGAGTAGCCACCATCTTAAAATCAAAACATTTCTTTCAATCGCATTTCTTCCACTATACGAGTCATATATTACCACTGGAGGGGGTGTTCCAGTTTAAATCTACCAATGGGAATAGGGAAATTACCACTTCCCAGGACTACTGGGACGCACAGTAAGTTTCCACTACAACATGTAGCACAAAGCTAAATATGAGAAGTTTACTGAAGTTGCAAATACATAAACAACAGCAACGTTTGACTGGAAACACAACCAAACCGGAGTCATTCAAGGTGTCTTATGCCTTCAGCTCGCTAAAGTAAGTGGTTTTTTTTTGTTGGCTTTAAGCAAATATATATATATATATATATATATATATATATATATATATTCACTCACACACAAACATTTCTAAAATGCCATATTCTGGCAGTTCTGTTTGTCTTTGAGCAGGACTCCCAGGTTACAATCAATCCTAGTGGTTTGGCTCCTGCTGGATGTTTACATTTAGTTTAGCTGCATTGCCCTCAGTGCATTCAGCTTCATCATCTTCATGCATATTCTTTTTCATTTGTAGTTTTTTTTTTTTTTGGCCCTCGGGCAAGCATGGAATTCCAAATAGAAATAGAAGCAAAACATAAACACATGTTTTCTGGTAGTCTAATATTCATGTTTATGGTAAAAGCATGGCAAATATCCATCAATCATATACTGTTATGGCAGACATAACATATGTGAGAAAACCTTCAAAATTGGATTTGAGACGCATTTCATTCTGTATGGACTGTTTTAACCACAGAGTGGAAGGTTGTAAAACAAGAAGGATCTAAACTCTAATAAGGTCTGTTTCAGCAGCTGGGTGGATCAGGTGACCAACGGCTAAAATCAAGCCAATATCTGCTTCATATCTGAATTCCTCTGGCCCACATTTACACTCTTTTTACTCTCATAAAAGAGAAAATAGCAATTCTAAACCAAAACATACACAAACCCCATAGCATCATAACAAAAGATCATTATGTAAAAACGGATTCTGGTTTAACAATTTTAGCATTTAGCCTCTGTTTTTAACTTTTATCTGCAGTTTAGCAAATTTTAGATTTTCAGTATGGTTTTGCTACATTTTAGCTTTTAGTTACAGTTTTATTAAGTTTAGCATTTTGATGAAAATTTACAAACTTTTGCTTTTAGAAACAATTTTGGAATAAAAAATAGAATATATTTAGCTTTTACTTGTTTCAGCTACATTTAGCTTTTATCTATAGTTTTACTAATGTTAACCTTTTGCTATAGTTTTGCTACGTTTAGCTTCTTCTTACAAGACATTTAGCTACTGCTTTGTTATAGCTACTATGTTGCTAATTTTAGCTTCTATCTACAATTTTGCTAATTGTAGCTTTTGGCCGTGTTTTTGCAAAACTAGGGTTTTAGCTACTGCTTTTCTAAATTCAGCTTTTATTTGCTTTGGCTACATTTAGCTTTTATATAGAGTTATGCTAATTTTAACTTTTCGCTATGGTTTTGCTACATTTAGTTTTAGTTGTTGTTTTGCTTTATTAGGCTTTTAGCTACTTTTCTGTTAATTTTAGCTTTTACTTGATGTTTTGCTAATTTTAGCTTCTACTTATAACTTTTATTATTGTAGCTTTTAGCTGTGTTTTGTTTTGCTTGTTTTAATTTCTGCAGTTCAGCTTCAGCTTCTTCCACAAACCCAGGAAAGTCATTCACTCAACATTCACTCAGGATAAAATCTAATCTAAGTGTTTTTTTTCTTCTTCTCAGTTTTAGCTGGAACTTCATTAATGTACAAACATACCTGATATGTAAGTGTAAGCTGCCAGTGCATTGGTGATCAGAGCCATGTTGGCCCTTGAAGTGGCGTTGATAATGGGATTCATGCCTTCCGTCTCGAAAGCACTCTCTATGCGGTTTTCGGACGGCTTCTCCTTGTTGGGAGTCCAAACTAAAACGGAAAGAAGCAGGTTTAAAACCAGAGCAGCACCCAGAGGCACCCTAACTTCCAGCATGAGGAATTCATCACTCCTTGGATAATTTACAGTAAAACAAGAGCGTATTGTAAGAACATTTTTCAGAAAACTGACTCATGTAACGTCTCTCAGGAAATGGTAATATTTATACACATGTACGCATAAAATGTGGGACACAGGAGATAACTCAACATCCGCTTCTCTCCACTTCACTCTGACTCAACAGTGAAAGAAGGGGAGCCACATGGAAAAAGTTTGCTCTTTGGCAACTTTTCAAAAGTTTTTTTTTTTTCAAACTCTCAGGGGATTTTGTTTATAAAAGGCAACAATTGTTTGCTCTTCTGGGCTTATGTCATGTTTTACAGAGCTGGTTTTAGTTGTGTACATCAAAGACAAAAAAAATCAGATTTTTTACGAAGACTTTGTTTACTTAGGTTAACTTTAGCTCATTTACTGAAATGAGAAATGTCCCACTGGAAAATAAGACAACCTAAGATATGAAACGGCTGTTTTTGATTTAAAAGTCAAATAAAACATTGTTATATTTAAGAAACTAGTCATAATGCACATGATTTTCCCTGGTCTTTGTCTATTAAAACATTATTTGAACTCTGACTCTTCATGTCTCTGATAGTGACTCAAAAGTAATCTAAAGAAACATCAGATTCTCTACAGTCTGTGTTGTTAGTCGTTGTAGCAGTGCTCTGTTTACATGCTGTCATTCCCCTTTGACATCACTTCCTGTGACTTCACATGTGAATATCTCAACAACTGTTCATCTCAGTGGTGTTAAATTACTTTTGCAACATCTTATCAATGTTATCTTTCCAAAAATGCATTTGTATTAATTAAAAAAACGATGTCAGGGGCACTTTAGGTGTTTGTACGACAATATGTGTGTCTGCTTTATTTAAGATAAACACAAAGAGAAGTATAGCTTTGGTTCATAGAACAATTTAAAACAGGAAAAAAAACTAGATATTTAAAAGAAACTAAAAATTTCCACAAACTCTTCATCCACTAATTTATCACTGTCTCGCTCTTTGTTTGTTTAATTCACTGCATGAAACAAGTTTAAACTTCCACAAAGTGTTTTGTTCTGGATTATTTCTCAGCAGGGAACAGTGACTTCCTGGTATCTTTGCTTGTTGCCTAGCAAACTCTAGGCCATGACGTTACGGTCAAACAGGAATCTGTTGCAGTACAAACTGTTCAAAGATAGAAATGAAGTGAGAATATATAGATATTGAATGAATCAGTGTTTGGAGGTGGAATCTGCTGTCTCAGTCTCACGATGGACAGAAACAGGTATTTTTTGGACAAACTGCAGGAGGAGTGTTTGACGTCACCCTGAAGGAGTGAAGCCATTCATGCGTTAGAGACCGTCAGCCCTGTTTGCTCCCTTTCCCTTAACTCTTTATTCACTCAAGCATTATCCTCATCAGAGCTGCGCCGTTAGCTGAGCAGAGCAATTAGTGAGCTGGATGAAGGCCAAAACCCGTCATGAATAAAAGCTTTGTTTAAGTTTTCTTCCTTGACCAAGTCTTTTTTTTTCTCTTTTCTTTCTTGTACTTACTGTTTGGGTTAGACTGTAGATACAAATATCTGAAGCGTTGGTTCTTTGAAAGAAATAGTTGAGTTTTAGAGACCAGAGATTTCTAATCCATAGGTTGTATGTGGACAAACGTGGAAACAGCTGAACTTGTTGACTTTTAATTTGAGTTCTGAATTACAGAACCTCTTGAACCCAGGGAGATGGTTTAACTGAGGTTTTGCTCACCTGTAACACTGTCCGGCCTCGGGGCTGAAGTTCCCTCAGGGGCGTCGTCTCCCACTATGTTGGGGTCATGGGTGCAGGGTGGTGGGTGGTACACCGGCGGTCCGAGGCCTGGCTCCTGAAGCAACCTCTTTGGAACTTCAAAGAGAATAACAAGAAGCAACCGAGGGAAGTTTAGCTAGCAGGAAGAAAAAAGTCACCCTATAGAAGCACTATAGGTTCAAAGGTGAAATTATAGTGCAGAAATACACTTCAGCCTCAAGGGGTTTGTGCTCAGAATAACGCAGTGTTGTATAAAGTACCTCAAAGTGATACTTGAGTAAATGTACAAGTATCTTAACATAAATTTACTTTGGTAAAAGTTCACATCTCCTTTAAGAATATTACTTGAGTAAAAGTCTTAAAGTATCTGATATATGTTGTACTTAAGTATCAAAAGTAAATTTCTGACATAAAATGTACTTAATTATTAAAAGTAAAAGTATTGAGTAAAAATGAGTGGCTAGACTTCCCAAAATGACCTTTATCAGGAGGTGATACCCTCAAAAAATGTTTTTCTAAAGGCCAAAATGGCTATATTGTCATATAAAAATGTTAATGTTAATTTTTTTTGGATGCACCTGTCATTAAAATCAGAATATAACAAAACCTCAATAAATTTCTTCACTAGTCTACATACAGTATATCTGCTATGTCCTGCTGCAGTGTGACATGATTTGTGTTATTTGCAGCTGTGATGGATTGTGTTCAAACTAATACAGGATCAGAATTATATATATTTATACTTTTCATCCAACCACAATTAAATTCACTCTATGCAGGAGGATAATATTTGTTAACAACAACAACAAGCTGTAATGAAATAGGAGTAAATACTTTTTACTTCTTACCTTTTTATAAAATGTAAGGAGTAGAAAGTACAGATAAAATAATTACTCAAGTAAAGTACAGATACCCAAAATTTCTACTTAAGTACAGTAAAGAAGTATTTTTACTTAGTTACTTTACAACACTAGAATAACGTGCCAAAATGTAATTGAATATGTATTAGCTATTAAACTATTTAAATAAGGAGGATGCATTTGTCTCTGAATTTGGACAGCCTCCATCGTGGCGCAGTGACGTAGGCAGCCGACAAACCCGGCTTTCAGAGGACCCAGCCTCTGAATTTAGACATTTATTTATTAATTTTTCTAAGTTTTTTCCTGGATCATATTATGGAGCTACTTTAATGGATTATTAGGTCGTATTCACACCAGGAAAGTCCTTTGGTCCACTTCTGTGGTCCGGACTAAAAGTGGACTTCATTTTTTTAATTTAGTGCAGTTTGCATTCACATTGGGCCTTTTTGCAAACAAACTTTAACTTGTAAACAAAGGCACGAGGGTGACGATCATTGCTCCCACTGGACAAAAAGGACTGAGCGCCCAGACCCAGAAAAGAACATGGAAGTCCTGCGTGCTGCGGTTCTGATGTGCACATTTGTGCTGATAGTACAACTGTAATACCATTTAAAATGTCAAAAGCAGCTAATTAAATGGTGTTTTCATGATGATATTCTATCTTTGTAACGACGTGAGTAAATGTAAGTAAGGAGATGAGTTGCCCACTACATGCTGGAGACGACAAATCAGGTATGATTTCAGTTTATTTAGCTTAGCTACGGTGGCCCGTGAAGTCCAAAAAGGCACATTTTTTATGTAGTTTGTTCGGTTTGAGTCCGTTCTGTATTCACACCAGAAGCAAACTGAAGCGAACTGCACCAGAGTTTGTCTGGAAGCGGGCCGAGACCACCTCAAAAAGCAGGTCTCGGTCCGGTTGTTTGATCCGCACCAGAGTTCAGGTGAGTGTATTCACACCTGCACAAACGGTCCGGACCAACGCTGGAAATGTGAACTAAAGACCTGAAACAGATGCTGTTGATAACATGAAATGTTGCCTCCGTGCGTCACGCATTTCACAGCTACTGTATGACTAAGATGACTGGCGATGACTCACAATCCCTTTTGTTTCCCACACCGATTCCTAAAAGTGAATTCGCCTCCACTTCTCTTCTCTTCTGTCCCTTTTTCAGACCCCCCCCCCAACCCCACAGCGTCCTGTGAGTCAGGGAGTCTGCACTCTTTCCCCCTAGACACAAACCCACAATGCAGTGGGCTATACATTCCTGTCTGCTCACATGTGGTTTTGCAGGCTGGGCCACGCTCGGGTCACCGTGTTTGTCTGCCCTGTTAGATCAGCCGTGGTTCCAAGCTCAGCGGACAACTTTTGCAGTTGTTCTAGTTGTGTCGATCGCTCCGAACAAACAAACAAGCTATCAAAACTAACTAACTAAATAAATTAATTCTCTGTCTAGTTTCAGCTGGAACTGGTAGTGCTGCCCGCATGTGAGAGCCTGACGTGATTTGGGGGTAAAAACGAACCACTGGGGTTGCAAAGCCAGAGAAATAAACACACTGATCAAATTTCCAGAGCTGTAGAGTTTGGCAGCGATCCAAGGTCCAATCAAAGCGCAGGAAAGAGCGGAGCGGACCGTACGCTCTCGTTTTACCTATGCTCTGACAAGGTTACAAGACTTTTCCAATTGTGAGCAATAATAAAAACCTGTTTTGTTTTTTAACTGAGCTGATATTCACAACTTACACTACAAGAGGATTCTCTCTGGCCTATAGTTTTTGTGCCACAGCAGTGTGTTGTGTCGTGGCTGGAGAACGGTGTAGCTGCATTTTCCAAGTAGGGGTCTCTGCAGTCAATAAGTGGGAGTTTCTGATCCACATACTGAGTGTGGGTGTGGTGTGGGGGCAGTCTGGGTAAGCATTTATTGGTCGGATCAATATGTGGGCGTGGTTCGTGTAAACCCTGATTGGTCAGATTGGCATGTGGGCGTGGTTTACATAAACTGTGATTGATTGGACGAATGTTTAGGCATGGGTTGGGTTAGCTGTGATTGGTTGGATGGACTTTCGGCCGTGGTTTAAGCAGAGGTGTCAAAAGTATTCACATTCATTACTCAGGTAAAAGTATAGATATTAAGATTTAAAAATACTTTTTTAAAAGTAGAAGTATCGACTCAAGCTTTTTACTCATGTAAAAGTATAAAAGTAACTAGTTGTAAAACTACTTAAAAGTATAAAAGTAAAAATAAAAACCCATAAAGGACAAAAGCTTAGGCTGCACCACAGGGATCTATAACGCACAACCACCTCCCAAAAAAGCCTTGTTCTTAAGACCACAATGACTATAATATTGACCAGGTTATCATTGTAAATGAAGGCTTACATTTAAAATAAAGGCTTATATAGAGTTAAAAAATTTAGGATGCCCCCTGAGGTTGTGAACCACTGGCCTAGTGTTTTGTTAACAGGCTTTTTTTCAGAATAAGTGGCTCTAGGATCTGTGTGGTAAACTCGGATAAAAGATGAAAGTTTTCATCTTCTGTTGGGATTGTGACCTTTTGACACATGAATAAAATCAACAGAGCCACTGTGCCGCCTCATATTCAGTACAATTACAATGGCAAAATGAAAATAAGCCAAAGTGAAAGAGAAATTAAATACTTCTTGCATTTTTAAAAAAGCAAGGAGTACAAATAATTGCATAAAAATGTAAGAAGTAGTAGTAAAAAGTAGGCTGAAAAATAATTACTCCAGTAAAGTATGAATAACCAAAAATTCTACTTAAGTAAGGGAACAAAGTATTTGTAATTCACTACTCTGGGTTTAAGTAAACCTTGGTTGGTCGGATTAACATGTCAGATTGATGTGTGGGTGTGGTATGGTTAAAGGTAGCAAAAAGTCATATAATTCAAATAATAAAATATTAATTTTAGTCGTAGAAAGGTCTAGCCGTGTGAAATTTGAACCCTGTACAGGTGGAGGGGCGTGTAACAATTCGGCTCAGTCAAAACAGCTCTAACCTGCCTTGGAAAATATTTTTTACACTAGTCACAACTCAATAAAGGTGCTAGCTGCACCAAATTTGAACTCAGTAAATTATATTTACATGTTCGCAGCAATTTTAACATTACCATTATACATGTTTAAAATTCACCCACACATCAATTTGACCAATCACGGCTCACCCAAGAAACTCCCACTCAGTGACTGCAGGGACCTCCTTCCCGCATTTTTGGAACAGCTGAAATACAAAACAACTCTGTGGTTTTCAAACCAATATTGCCTGCTGTCAAGAGGATATAATGACCAATAAGAACAAAATCTGGTTGATAGGTTAAAAAACATGTACTTGTACCAGTGCGCACTGGAATTGCATTAAATCTGAAACCTTTTTCTAATTTCCTTTCTGCTTGCAGAGATGTATTTTCTTACATTTAAGTACCTCTCTGTAATTGCATTAGATCATGTGGCAAACCACGCCAATGTATCAAGTTTTGAAACTTATTTCATCCACAACCTGTTGGCTCACACTGAACAAACAAAACCGTCACGTGGAGGTAATAGAAAAAGTTCAAAAAATGTGATTTGGCCCGGCAGCCCCTCCTCATCATCAGTCTGACCCACTAATCATGGGTCATAAAATCCCCACCACCATGGTGCCGCCATCCTCCCCACGCCACGCCCTGATTACAGCCTTCTGATTGGTCCTAATTAGCTGCACATGTGGCTCAGGTTCACAGCTGAGAGGCGCCGTAAAGTGACGTCTCTGCTGCACACGCTCTTTCACAATTACAGGTCACGTAACGGAGACGCCGGCATAAACAAAAGCGTGCTCCCTGGCAAACAAACACATGCATTACATCATACATAAACACAATTTGTTTTTTTCTCAACTTTTGGAAACGTCAGTGTAATGTATTATATTGACTGGTCCCCCTCTAAAAATAACAAACAAGTAAAAAAAGAAAAAAGTTTGAATTTCTTGAACTAAATGGCAGCGATCTACACATACGAAGCCAAAGCAGTAAAAAAAAAAAAAAGAAGTACAAGGGAAGCAAAACCGAGCCTATAAATCACACCGTGCAGCCTGCATTATAATCACACGGCCACATAAATGCGGAGCAAATGATTCCTCGCCGTTCCTAAAATAACGCGCCTGAACGAGGCCGGTGCCAGAGCCGGACCTCTCTGAGGTCAGGATCGCCACGGGGAGCGAAGATACGAGGCGGGAAAGAGCACTCATAACAATGACCCATGTTTACACTGGCAGAGCCCGGCTTTGTTTTCACTGGACCCTGCAGACCAGTGAGTGCATGTGTGTGTGTCTGTGTGTGTGTGTGTGTACGTGAGGCTATGTTTGCTGACCACTGCAAAACATATTTGAGGCAAAAACCCTGTCAGCCACAGGGTTTTTATAATGAAATATTAAAGTTCTCTTTATCTGAGGTGAGATCAGAACTCTGCCAATTGTTTAGATGCACTCCAAACTTTATGAGAATCCAAGCGAGAGGGGGTAAACTTTACAAGTCTTGTTTTGGGGTAACTAAAGTATGGTTTGATTTAGTTTGGAGGGGCTGAGCCCCAAAAATGAACAGACCAATACCAAGAAACTAAACTGAGCAAGAAGTCAGAGAGAGATTGCAAGAAATTAGAGGGAGTGGTGACGCAGTGGACCAACCAGCCCCACTTTGGGTCCATGAGCAAGGCCCTTAACCCCTCAGCTGCTCCCTGGGCGCTGTAATTGGCAGCCCACTGCTCCACATGTGTGTTCACATGTGTGATGGGTTAAATGCAGAGAAACAACTTCCCCACCAGGGGATCAATACAGTAAAAAAAAAAAAGTATCCTTAAAAATGTATACCATCTCATGCCAGATTATTAAACAAATGCTCTTTAATTTATGAAAGAAATATGATGATTTAGATTTTTTGGTAACATTTTTAAATTTATGGAGGAATGCCCCCTCTGTGTTGGAGGAGAGTCTCTGCCTCAAGTGGAGGAGTTTAAATATCTGGGTGTCTTGTTCACAAGTGATGATAAGATGGAGCGGGAGATGGATCGACGGATTGGGGCCTTGTCCTCAGTAATGAGGACGTTGCTTTGGTCAGTCGTGGTGAAGAAAGAGCTGAGTCGAAAGGCAAAGCTGTCAAGTTCAGCCTTATGCTACGGTTACACCAAACGCGTCACGCGCCTCCAAAAATCTCAAAACGCACGCGTCTTGACGCTGGTGTCCGGTGGTGACAGAC
>JARVGW010000086.1:14107783-14122766 GCA_031762495.1 Anablepsoides rubrolineatus | reverse complement strand
AATCAAGGCGACACTGATCTGGCCCACCCATTTTTTCTCAGGCCCGACCTAAAATCAATTTCTGGCTACGCCACTGACTATAACATGACCCAAAGGTCCAGAGATCACAAAATAATGAGGTAAAACTGTTCAATAAAAAAAATTCTGATTTAATATAAAGGTAACATTCAGCCATGTTAAATTAGAAGACATGTTTTATTGAGTGTTACAGTTGGAAAGCAGTCTGTTGTACAGACACTCATTTAATAATAAACTTTTATATTTTCACCAATTTCTTTTCTTTTTTTGGGCTGTGTTAGCACCATTAGCACCGTTAGCACTGTTTAGCAGTCAGACGTCATCGTGCTGTGACAAAAGCAACTTTTTAATTCATCTTGTAGCATGGACATTATTGAAACAGGATTAAATCTTGGTTAGGTGAATGCAACTTAATGAAATATTGTGTGGTGAATTCACAATAGACACAAATATACATATTTGTTTCTTTTTCTTTACTTTTTACTTTTACTTTTTTTAACTTAAATCTTCTTACCGCTTAGTTTAAGTGAATATGTTTGGACTGTAAGAGGAGTTGCCTGCTTCAGTCTCGTTGTACTGATGTATAATGACAATAAAGGCATTCATTCATTCATTCATTCATTCATTCATTCATTCATTCATTCATTCATTCATTCATTCATTCACTCATTCCATCATTAAGCATGTGTACTGTATTTTGGAGGGGCTGTGTGTTTAATCCATGATAAAATAGAGGGCACGTTCTGGGCCATTTAACTCTGTGTTATTCTTAAAGCGCGAGTCCATCCCTGGGGCTGTGTGGAGAAGAAGCTGAAGCTCTGCAGCTGATAGCTTTATAAATCACAGGCAAGTTGAGGCTGATAAAGAGTCTGAGTCATAAATCAAAAAAAGCTCGTGTCTAATGCTTACAGACCTACGTATGGATGAAATCTTATAGACTTGTAAAAAACCTGGGTCTTCTCTTTGGTTCCCGAATGCAAAAAAAGATGCACAGACACTAATAGTGATCAGCTAATTTAAGCTTTTGAACAAACATAAACTCACTTTGTAAAGTCATAAATTTATTGTGACTGCTATAAATCATTCACTCTTGGGTGATGATCCATTTTTCCTCCATATGTTTTTTGGTACGTATCTCGTTCCACAATTTTTGTGCTATTTCAGCAATTTATACATTAAAACCATCAGAGAGCTCCTTCGGGAGATTCCAATTATGACTTTTGGTATTTCAGCTATTGATGAACTATTCTCTGCCATTTTGTTGTCTTTGAAAATAAATGAAGTTGTCTTCAACATCTTTAAGACCGTTCAGAATAGTTAAACCTTTACTGCACTTTTCTCTTTATGTTCTGTTTCTGGGTTTTTCATTCTTTGTTGCTAATTTTAGCTGTTTTTAGCTATCTGTCTGCTTATTTCAGCTATTTTAATTTAAATTTTCTTTCAGCTTCTTTCTGAAAATTTAAGCTTTTTATCTTTTCTTTAGCTATTTTTTGCAATTTAAGCTATTTTTTGCTGTTTTCAGCTAATTTTCTTTTTTTCAGCTAAATTAATTTTTTGTGATCATTTTAGCTACTTTCTTCAGCGGCTTATTTCAGCTAACGTGCTCTTTCTGCTTTGTGCTAGATTCAGCTTTTTCAGCTACTTTTCTGCTGATTTCAGCTTTTTTTTTCACAAAAAAGTTACTTTTCTTGTTGATTATTGTTGACAAATAAAAACCTCGTACTCGTAGTTTCTTTGTGCGAGGCGCCAGCTGGAACAAAACATTGCAATGACGACACATGAATGCGCCCACGTAAATATTGCCGACCGAGAGTGGACAGCCAGTCTGCATGGCCCGCTCTTCCACTCAACCACCGATGAAAAAGGATCCCCCCCCAAATTACCACCCTCTCTGAGCCGCGAGCAGCCAGTGACTTTATGTCTACGGCAGCAATAACTGATTCACCCACAGTGGAACCTCCACATCCCCACCACAACCCTCTACACGCTGCACGGTTCACAGACCCAAATATCCAAAACCGTTGTGGTGCCATTACCACTGCATATCCTTCCTCTTTCTGCCCCATCCCACCGACCGTCCACACTCATCCGAACACAACACCAGAGCTGTTGTACGGCGCGTTATCAGCGACAGATAAGGAAGGTCAGACAGACATTCAGCCCGAAACGACTGCATAAACACAGCTGAACAGTCTGTGCATGTTTGTCTCCAATGGCAGGTTGTCATTAAGATAAAAGCTGAACGGATCCTATCTGACTTGGAGAGTAATGATGCAGGGGGAGGCATTCCTACAAACTAAACAAGCCGCAAGCTGCAATCAGATCACAGAGATGCAGATATTACAATAAATCACAGACTGAATGGGGCTGTAGAGGAAAATCTAGACCTAAAGGGTCTAAAAGAGTGACTTTTAAACCCAGAGGGAACAGTTAAAAATAAAATAAAATGCAGTCCGTAAAATTAGAACTTAAAAAAAAAATCCTACTGACATGCCAAGCCTCAGCTAATTTGGGGGTTTTGGGGCCAAATGTTTTTCTGGACTTGAGAAGCTCCACGTCATGGTGCTGACTGATCAATTCCTGGTGCTCGAGGCGCTTGAATAATACATGTGTGTGTGTGTTTGTGTGTGCTTTGCAAAGCGTGTGGTTAATGAATTACAACCCTGACAGATAAGGACTAACCTGCGGGTGTGAAGCAGATAGAAAGGGAAGCCCATTATTGTCCCTCATTCATAAATATAAATGTTGAAAGACAAGATATAACAACTCCAAACATCTGGGAACGAAACTGAACCATCCATCAAAAGTTTTTCTGTGGTGTTCGTGAAAAACAGTTTGTTATTCCATACAGCAGAAAGCCATGAACAAACTCAGCATCAGCTTTGTTTTGGTGTGTTTTTTTATGTGGAACTAACTTAAAAAAAAAACGATTTAATCTAAAACGATCCACACAAGAAGCTGATACTTTAGTGATTATTGCCCCCTGCTGGAGAGGACAAAGACCCTTTGAAAACGTGCGCTCTGGGACTCACCACACGTGTAGATGACACTGAGGTACTTCCTGGTGCCAGTGTAACACGGATCTCCGAATTCTTTGGTGGAGGCTCGAACCATGCAGCTTTTCTTTCCCTGGCAGACGGCTGTGAGGACCTGCAGGGTCTTAGCTGACTGGCATTCTGGCAAAAACAAAAGATTTTTGTGATAAAATAAAAAGTAGGCTAGAGTAAAACTGGTCAATTGAAATGCAAAGAGTTCAAATAAAACAGTAAGCCATTAAAATATAGCATTTCTTGAAGGGATACCTGTTTTTAATCATGCAATTTAAATACTGACAGAATCAAGGTGTAAATAAACGGAATAGTCTAACAGAACACATGCACTCCTTATGTTCTCAGCGTCTCACTGTGTCCCTGTCTTTTCACATCGGGAACCTTCCTGGGGCCTTACATTGTCTAAGGGATACCTGATCCAACAAATGTGTGTATGTGTGTGTGTGTGTGTGTTTGTGTTTGTGTATGCAGACCAGACAGATTTATGGATGGGCCTCTCATACATCATCACTAAGCACCTGCCAGCTCCTACTGAATCTCTCATCTGCAGCTCCTTTTGTCTGAGGAGCGTGGCCGCAGCGACCAGGCTATAAAAGGTGGCATTTAAGTACCAATTTACCACGTGAAATACTGCAAAAATGTTTCAAAATACACAGATTGGGTTTGTGAATCTTTGCATAGTAAATTATTCCATTTAAAAAAATGCTGCGTTTCTTAGCGTGAACTTCAGTGGGACTGAACTGAGGTGCTAGGAGCACAAATAATGCCAGCGAGACCGTCCTGCTGTGCCTTGTGGGAACGTGAATGGGGTCTGGCTTTGCATGGATGCCTCTCAGGCCTCCACGGTCCATCTAAACCCCCCAAAAACAACACAAGGAAATGAGCCTTTGAAAGTGGACACTGGGTTGTCAAACTGTCTCCCCTGGTGGGCCTCAGAAAAAAAAAATACTGGGAAAAAAAAGGTAAAAAAGAAGAGGCTGGTTAAAGGCTTGGCTCACACGTCAACAGACCACAACAAATCATGGTACGGGTCAAAGGTCAAATGTCACAGTCAGGAAGGGTAATCTAGTGGTTATGTCCCAGTGTCAACACTGGGACACCTTTAACTATGGGTCCCCAATGGTAAAAATAAAATCATTATTTAGCTCACCTTCTGAGTGTAAAATCATAGTTAAAAATTTCCACTAACAATTTATTATTTAGCTCACTGTTCTTACATTTAGATAATTTTTGCTAAATGTTCAATGTTAAATATATGTAAATTTAAAATCCTAAATCTAAATGTGTAAATCTAAATGTAAAAGTTCAATCTTAAATATTGTGGCTAAATGTTGAAGTTTACAATTAAATATTTAAAAATGGCAGTCTTTGTAGCTGGTGCTCGGCACCTGTTATGATGTCATCATACCGAGACAAAAGTTGTTGCTTCCACTGCTAACACCTACCTACAAGACATCAAACTTGCAGTTGCCCCCAGATTCTAAGCTGCACTTCAAACAGCCGGACCACAGGTACCATTCATACTGTTTTTATTGTCGGACGTCATCATCCTGCGGTAAAAGCAACCGCTAACACTGCTGTTGCCGCTAACACTTCGCTACTGACATCAAAGTTTTAGTTAAGGCCTGTATCCAATCTGCACTTTAAACTTAAAACTGCAGGACCACAGGTACCATCTATATTGTTTTCAATTAACACATTTTAAATTAAAATCTAAAACGCCACCTTCAGCAGTGTTAGCGGTTACTTTTGTTGCAGGATGAGGATGTCTAACGCTGAAATCAATATGGATGGTGGTCCGGCAGTTTAAAGTGCAGCTCGGACACCGGCTGCAACTGCAAGCTTGATGCCTTATTAGTGTTAGCAGCATTAGCATTAGCATCGTTTGCAGTTGCTTTTGCCTCAGGTTGATGACTTCATAACAAGAGCCGAGCACCAGCAGCAAAGGCTGCATTCCATTCTGAAATACTTCCATTAAAACTTAAACACTTATCCACAACATTTACAATTTAACTTTAACATTTAGATTTACACATTTTTGGATTTAATATTTAAATATTTTATTTAAGATTTAAATTTAACATTTAGTAAAAACAATAAAAAAGTACAAAATGTAAGAACAGTGAGCTAAATAATAAAATATTAGTGGGAAATTTTTATTTTTACACTCCGAAAGGGAGCTCAATAATATAAAAAGGTATTAGTGACGTTTATTTTTTTCAATTTAATTTTACACTTGCCACTCCATACTTAATTGCAGTCCTGTCTTATAACCAATAAAAGAGCATGCAGTTTGTTTTGGCTGTAACAAAACTTATATTTATATTTTCTTTATCTTCTAATGGAAAAATCTACATAAAGAAACCCATCAGTTCCGGCTGTTTGTGTCTCAGTCTTGTGCATTTCTCAGGTTTGTGTTGTTATGCTACCCTGTACCAGCAGCACCTCAGCTCCAGGTAGACTCACATCCGTCATCAGTCGTAAACTCGTCACCTGATTGTTACCAGCCGTAATGCCAAATTGTGTACGGGTTTCACCACCTCATTCTGACAGGATTGTTTTAACATAGCATAACAGTAACATATCAAATAGTCTCGTGTGCACTGATGCCTAACAGTGAGCTTCACAAAACAGTTATTAAAACTCAAAGAGTTGGTGTATAGTGGATGCAGAGTGTGCTGGTATTTACACTGGCATAACTGCTTGTCAGTTTTATGTTTCCTAAGTAAAACAACAAACCTCTGAGCGCATAGTACTGATCCAAACACACACACATCAATACATCCACAGCCACAGCAACCACCCACACACAGCTTTCCGGGAATTCTAAGACAATAGCCGGAGAAACTTTTTCAAAGATCTCATCTCCTCTTTCGCTCTGACTCACCTGCAGTCCGTTATCACACAACAACACAGTTTAAGTCATTAAATAGAAATCTTATACAAGCAGAGAAGATGTGAAAGAAAGAAAAAGTCCAATGTGAAGCAGCGATGATGTTATGTGTCTGCTTGCATGTTTGTCTTTTAGCAAAATATCACTCAACAGATTTTAGTGGAACTTGTGGAAAGTAATTTGATGCACGTCTGTACATGATTAACTTTCGGAGTCACAGTCGCTCATGAATTTGTGCATTTTGTGTTCAAAACTGCTCCAACTGTATTTCAGAATAAGATATTTTTAGTGTAAAACTCTAAAATTAAAGGCAGCGTGACACATGAGTGTTATTGCTAAAACCCTGCATGAACTTATATTATATAATATTTTTTTTATTATTATCCAGAAGCAATATGTTAAACCACTGTGATCAACAAGCTTGAGAATAAAGTTTGAAAACTCTCCTTTGAAGCAAGCACTCTAAAGTGAAAGCACAGTGACCTGCCATAGGAGAGAGAGAGAAAAAAGGTCTGACATCCTGCATGCCAAGCATGGGGGGCTATTTAGATGTCAAGGGGTGTGTGTGATGGTAATGAGGCAGATGAGAGAGGAGTGCCGAGGCAAGTCCCTTTACTTTGAGGATACTTCATCGCAGCCGAGCTTCATATCTTTGATCCCGCCCACACCCCACCACCAGCCCCCAACACCGCCGAACCCAGACCCGAGGCAACTCCAAAACATACTTCCAATATTTATTTCTTGAACGTTTCACTAACATTCATTCGAAGTTTGTAGATGGATCCATAAACACAAATCCACACACAAATGAAAACCACAATGCGATAACGTCCAACATTGAATTTTTGTTTTAAAAGCAGATATTTTTTTTATCATTTAACTTTATATTGTAATTTTTCACCTTTTTTTTTACATTAACATTGTACATGAAATATTTTCTAACATAAAACTTTTACCTGAACTTTTGCTTGGGAGCTATTCTTCTATTAAGTCCATCCAATTTTGTCAACTTTTCTTTTTCTCTATATTTTGTTGTCTTTAGTTTTGAATATTATCCATTTTGTCCACTTTTCTTCCATCTGTGTTTGTTGTAGTCTCAGTCGATGTGTCACTTTTTCCATTACGTAGATTTCTTCTATTATCCCAATCCATTGTTCATGACAAGGAGGTTCCACCTTTCCACATTTCCTAGTAACAGCAGATATCTATCTCTTACGCTTATTTTGACATTGTTAAAATTACAAAGATACAGTACCATGCTGTTCATAGGAATATCATATCCCAGGATCTTTAAAAGCAGATATTTTAAAAAAATGAATGATTATTCTATTTTAATTTTGTACTACAAAAACGGGAACAAGTTAAGTTGGCACGACCTGTCGTGGAATATAACCAAGGCTTTTTTTTTTCATTTCTGTTTAAAAATCATTTTCCTTTTTACTATCTGAAACAGAATATAAAACTCAATTCATTAAAAATTGCGTTTATGTCTTTTTGAATCAAATGATAAACACTTTGTATTTTAACTTTAATTTCTGTATTTTAAAATAAAAAATCAAATAACCACTCGTTTCTTGTTTTTTAATACCCGTTTCCAAAATGAAAATCCAATGAACAAAAGATACACTGACCCGTTCCAATCTTTTATTTTTGTTAAATCGGAAATTTAACCCTTCTGTTATCAGATCATTTAAGGTGGAGCTAGTTAAATAACTGGTGGCTGCTTGTAAATAAATAAATAAATAAATAAATAAATGCTAGTTAATGCTAATTTAGCATTTCTTTAACCAACTACCCACAGACTGTATTTTCTTTATTATTATAGCTAGTCTAGCTAATTTCTATTAAAAAAAACTACCTTGTGCCACCTTACATGGTCTGATAATCGGGTAAATAAACACATTTTAATTTATAACTTAGTAAACCAGGCAACAAATAAACACTAGCTAACTAGTTTTACATTTCTTTACCAGGTGCCAGCTGAGAATAGAATAACATTCGATTTCTTTTTTTGGCCAATATATGTTTTTAAAATAAAAAACCGTCTTGATAATAAACCAATATCTCTCTCAGCAGAGTGCACCTGAGGGTGAACTCAAAGTTCAGACAGCAGGTTTTGAACATACATTTGAAGAATCCATGTGGATCCAAAGCAAACGTGTGCTGCACCAAATTATTTAGACTTAAAGGAGGCGCTGCACTGACTTGAGAGAGCAAAAGCATTTAAAATAATTAAGAGTAACTAGACTGTCACTCAAGACACCCTGACTTCCTGCTGCTGGTGACAGGGGAACCACATCAAAGACAAAAATGACAGGGGGGGTCCCACTCCAGCACCACGAGGTCGTCTGAAACACCCTGAGGATGCGACTGTGTGTGTGTACGTGTGTGTATGTGTGTGTGTGAATTTGTGCACACAGAAATCTGAAAACCATCACTGCATAATAGTTGAACAGGAATGTGTTTGTGCCTCTGATGCCCGGTCGAAATGAACCCGCACACCGAACAACAAACACCACTGTGCCCTCAGAGCCACCGTACGTGATCCCAGGTCTGAAACCGAACACCGGGCCCTTCGAGTCTCCCCTGCTACCTCTACCTGTCGCACATTCCTGCTCCACCTGCTTCAAAGCCATGCTCACGTGGAGTACAATGAGATTCAGATCCGTGCATACATTTTCACACAAGGCTGTTCTGTGTATCCGTCTATGATTACATGATGACGGAATCTTTGTTGAGCTTCTGTCAACAACTCACACATGAATCATCACTAACTTTTATTCACATGATAGCTCATATTTATTAACAGTCACACCTTAGTCTTTAAATCCATCAGTAAAATAGCAGAATTCCAAACCTTACGACTCAATATGTAGCTTTCAAACTTCACAGGATGAAGAAAAACAAGTGTATGAATTAACGGGTGCCTGATTACATCAGAAAATGGGGGACACTGTAACAGTAGAGAATGGATAATGGTGCTTTCATGTGGGTGATCTGAAAGAACTTTTCCCTCTGGAGGGGTCTTCAACCAATCAATCGTGATCGACCAGTAGACTTTACCCATAGGTCCCGAAAATAACGAGGGGGGGGGGGGGTCAACTGTTAGAGATAAGATAAGATAAGATAAGATAAGATAAGGCTTTTATTGTCATTGTACAGAGCACAATGAAATTACATTTCAGAACAGCCATTCAGAAGAAGACAGAACATAACAAACATAGGAGAACAGGTGCTCTGGGTCATGCTGCCACAGACCCCTGTACAGAACAAGGACCATCTTCATGAAGACATCATGAGGAGGCGCTACCCTTAAAAGAAAAACTAAAAAAAAACACGAGGGAAGATGAGGGAAAAAAAAGCGGTTGATAACTTTCTGTTAAAATAAGCTAGGAGCGTTCAGCTTAAAAAATACTGTTTGCTCTTTTAAAGCTAACGGTCGCTGGCACGTTCGCACTGTATTACGAGTGAGCCTCCACCTCGTCACTTTGTTTAGTTTGCTAAAGGCCCAGTGAATCCTGGGATATCGTTGGACCCGTAGGATCCTCAGCTGCAGCCTACGTTTTCAGGGTTTTGTCAGCTGCATGAGTTGGCGTCTACAAATTAAGATGGTGCGGCTCAGTGACGTAAGCGGCCGAAAAAATGCACCCTACATGGGCTGCAACCCCTGAATTGAGACAGCCATAATCATTTTCCATCATAAATTGGGTTGACTCCAAATGTGGATGGGTTGTGGATGTACATTTAATAATTACTCTCAGCAAGCCTCTTTCAAATTTGTCCTGCGGTTGATGAGACATTTTGGTAAAAGACACACATAAACACGAGCAAAAACATTAATTCACCGCCTCCGCCTTTCAGTTGAGAGCAATAATTATGAAGTGGTCAAACGCTTCTAGAGGCTGATCAGAAATAGCAGAAGAAATGGTTTTAATTAGCTGGCATCAAATATGTTGTGTGTTTCCTTTGTAAATTTCGCAGCTGAGAGCGACAGAGGAAATGACGAATTCTTAACAAACCACAACAAGATCTTCAGGCCACATCACCCGAATCATAAAAAGGAATCATCACGAGATTCAGCAGGCACTAAAAGCTCTGGAGGGTAAAACTCGTTTTTTGTGGTTCCGAGGTGCTCGAGCCCGGACGTGTTCAGCTAATTAATAAAACTGACACATTTTTCTGCAGCTAATGATGTCTGGAATGTTTTGCTTGTAAAAAAGTCTTAGAAAAAAAGGAAAGAATTAAAAAAAAAATAAAGTAACATGAAGCTTTAGTTTCTAAAATTATAAATATGTAAAGGACTACAGGAAGACTATTTTGACACGTTTGATTTGCATTCCCTGCGTGTGAGTTCTTGCACAATTTCTAAGTCCTGGTTTGACCTCAGACTAACCCCACAATTCATGCTAAACGGTAAAGCAAGGGATTCAATTTTGAGGCTAAATTTGTTACCATTGTTTTATTACCCATTTCGCTCTCTCTTCAGGATATAATCCAATCACGGAGTTGAACCAAACTTGTTGCAAATATCTCACTAAGTTAAAATAAAAGTTCTTTACAAACAAATAAAGAAAATGGGTCCCACCTACTGATGGAGCCCTCCGGTGGTTAATGGGGCACTCCAGTGTGCCCTGCTGAGTCCGGCCAAACATGGCTGAGAAAACAGCAATCTGCATGCCCGGTTTGCAGTTCAGCCTCATCTTCTCCCCTTCACAGACCACCTTACTCTTATACTCATCTGGGGAAAGAAGAAAGGAAAAACAAGCTAACATGTATGACCAACAAGTTGGATACTTTCCACCAGAGACAGCTAAATTCAGAAAACACAAACATGATGAAAAGTTTTTTTTTCTTTTCAGTTTTACAGATATTGAGCTAAAATTTGGTGTGGTGGTAGCTGTGAGTCATCCCCACGACATCATATGAGATCAAGCCATTTAGTGTGAGAATAAGCATGACGTATTTTTCAGGGCTTGACCAAATAATTTCTCAATGATTTTTTTATTTATTTCAAACTTTATTCATTTCATAAAACAAAATTCTATGTACAATAAAAAAGAAATACAAATAAGATGAAATGAATGGTGGCAGAGAAGAAAAAAATCTTATAATATCTGCCCCTTTTTTCTCAAGTGTAGATTCAAACTATAATGATACTCAGTTGACAAAACAAAACATCAAATATTTCTAGAACAAATTGAATGACTACATATTAAACTATTTCATATTTTTTTAACAGTCTAGTCTTTATCATCCTCTTATCTATAGCATATAACACCTAACATATAGCAACAAAACAGAACAAGTTATCTTCACAAACTTGAGTAACCGGTGATTATTCTACAGATTAAATCACCTATATTCTGATAAAAAGTTGTACATTTTTTTTGTGGCGCCCCCTAGATGATCGGCTCCCTTAGCAGTTGCCTATAGCGCCTATGCCACGAGCCGGTCCAAATGTTTGGAAACAGGGCAGAGTTTCATTGAGTGTAAAAAAGTCAGAGATGGGGGGATAGTTCAGCAGTGGACATGTAGAGCCACGCAAAGGCATTCCTCGAACACATCCAGCCACAGTGACCTGTGACAGCGAGGAGCAGCTCCGCTGGCCTGCAAATAAAAACACCACAGTCGTTGTGCTCTCCATCCATGTGGGTGGAGTGGAACAGGAATGCAGAAAAAAAAAAGGAGCGAGTGCAGACAAAATGAGCAGGATATTTCCCGGTGATGGATTCCCCCGTTGTTCCGTCTCACACGCTCTCAGCTTCCCCTCGCCCGTCTGTTTTCCATCCACCTCTCCTTTCAGAGGCAGTGACACCTGCCTGCTGCACCTCAGCAACACCCCATGTGGTCTTTCTTTCTTCCACAGGGGAGTCACTGGTTAGCTGACACTGAACAAAGAGCTGTTGATTGGCTCCCGACGTCCAGTGGAGAAATAAAAAAAAGATTTAAAAAAACTGCGAGGAGGGCGGGAGGATCGGTGGATTAATGCTCACTTGAGGTCACTCTGGTGAAAAGTTTTCCACAGCTCAGTGCGGCTCAGCCCTGTTGTGGTCCTACTCTGGAGTGATACTCTTAACTTGTTGGCTCACATGAAAAAAGAAGGTGTGTAATAAACGGAGAGGCACACAAAAAGTGGTTTTTTTTTTAAGAAAAACTGCTAGAGATGATGTCATACATACTGTAAATAAAACATATTAATTCTTTAAGTTCTACCATTATAAAGGTTTGCCTGAGCTTATTTTTACATTTTTATATGCTGCAGAGGCATTGTTTTGAGTATTTCAATGTTCAATACATCAATACAACCCATATATCCTTATCTTTCAAAATATGCATCTTATTCATCCATAACAACTAAATAAAATGATAAAAAGTGCAAGAAATCACAGAAAGATTCAATTCGTTTTATGATTTTTTCACATATTTATGTAAATATAAAAATGTCCTAATTTTATCCCTCAAAATTGTCAATACAAAAAAGTTGCACACAAAAAACTAAAATAAATAAAAATAAGTTCCAAAGCTTTGTACAAAGAGTAAAACTTTTTGACTCTGGGTCTTTGTGGATCCATAAATGTGTCTACATAAGTGTATGTGATGTTTAGTGTGTGTTGGTTGTGTGTATAAAAATTCGAGAGAGAAGAGTTTGCCAAAAATGACGTCACTGCTTGTTGTGTGTAGTCGCACCAAAACAATAAAATCTTCTGATATATTATGCTTTCAACGTGAAGACGTGGGATCCAACCCAGGAAATGTTGTAAACAATCTACCTGATCTATAAAACATAGGGATTTACCCTGCATCTGGGTTTGTCTTATGTCTTTGCTTTCGCCTTTTTATTATAAATCTGTGAATTCGTCAGTGAAAGGAAACAGCGCTCTGGGACATGTCGATAGTCGGAAAAGTAAGTGTAACTCTTATGGTTTTATATGCAAAAAATATATATTGCTCTATGTGGTTGGAATTCTACCGGCATTTAAAAATAGGTATGCAAACAGGCATCAAACGGGAGCGCGGGTTAGGGATATTTATTACCAAGGCAGATGATAGAATTGCTTGTGTTTCGTGCAATTAGAACATATTGTAGATTTCCTTTGATTGTTAAGATAATCTTTCCCTTAATGCAAATAAAAAAAACACACCCATTTAATATTTCTGACCAAATGTGTGTGAGAAAGATTCTTCACAAGGAGGTACAAAAAAATAGAGACTTACTAGGTCTGCATTTGAACCAGACAATGAGGTATTTGCTGCTTCCAGGACACTGGTCTGTCCCAAACACACGACTGTTGACAAGGACTTGACAGCTCCTTCTGTCCTGGCACTCGTCCAGCATTTTCTAAAGGAGCAAAGAGTGACACAGAGCGGGGAGAAAACCAAAGACAGGTTTAGAGAAAGAACAATGAACCGACGACAGTGAAAATCAGCAAGCCTGAAAACTTAAAACTATGTCAAACAGGCTGCTTGTGTCTGCAGGAAGTAAAAACTCTTCACCTGCTGGCACAGCTTTTCTTCTCTAGTTTCAACCAATTTAAAGGAGATATATGCTTTTAAATCTTTCCTTTCACTTTTAAATCATTCAGTTGGAGTATATAAAGTGGAACTGCAATGCTTTGGTCTGAATTCCTCCTTGTTGTAACTCCACAAGCCCCTCTTTCACCTCTTTTCTGAGGTGGGTCTCAGATCAGTTCGTTTTGAGGCTGTCTCTTTAAATCTAAACAAGGTGCTTCTAGCTTTACTTGGAGCCAGAGTCTGACCCTGAGCGGAGGAGAATTAAAAGGACAATAATCCGTACCTTATTTAGCCCTTTTTTTGGTAAATACTGTGATGTAATAGTTCAGAAAACATCATCGAAAACAGAGAAAACGGAACAGGTTGAAAAATATGACCCAGACATCTATGCAGCACCAGGAGACAGTAAATTTAACTTTTCTGCACTCCTGGAGACTTTAAGAACACAACAAAATGTATTTAACGGCTAAAAAAGTGGATTTTGCATGACATAAAAAGATCATTTATTCACAACAGGTCATGATACACATCTGGTTTAAAGTGCCTGTGACGTATATATCCTTCAAATTTGCAAAGTCAAAGACAACAATTTTATATTTAAGAAAAGTTGCATAATACACATGATTTTATTCGTTTTGTCACATAAATTGCATATTTTCTTTTGAACTTGGCTCAGCTAAAGTGAAACAGGAAGTGACATCAGAGGGGAACGCTTTAAGAAAAACAATATTTAAACTTTAACTATTCCTCATCTCTCTGATGGTGACACAAAATAGTCTAAAGAAACATCAGATTCTTCTCTACAGTCTGTGTTAGCTATTGTAGCAACGCTCTGTTTACTTGCTGACATTCCCCTTTGACATCACTTCCTGTTTCTTCACATGCAAATATCTCAACAACTCTTCATCTCAGCGGTGTGAAATTAGTTTTGCAATATGTTATTAATGTTATCTTTCCAAAAATGTGTTCATATTTATTACAAAAATTTGATGTCACCAGGCACTTTAAAGTAAGATATATGTGTGCATTTCCTCCATAAAAATGGTCTATGCTATGTAATGTTTATCTAATAAAACACAATTATATGATTAAAATAAATTAAACTGAGCTTCAAAAACTCAACAACAAATCGGCCTTTTACATTCTAAGGATTAAAATTAAATGCTTTAATTGAGATTTCTGAATATGAATTCAGAAAAGTAGCTTTTTTCAGCTAGATGACGACCAAAATGTTTTGCACAATAAAATAGCAAAGTGTTGTTAAACTTAAACTTAAAAATTATTTGGTGCCATAACCATGCGTGCAGATTAAGACTAGATAATTCAAATTTAGAGCATATGTAGAGGAAATTTGGGGTGGCACGGTGGCTCAGTTGGTAGACAGCAAGAAGGTCGCCGGATCAAATCCCGGCCCAGGGACCTTTCTGGGTAGGGTTTGCATGTTCTCTCCGTGCATGTGTGGGTTCTCCGGCTTCCTCCCACAGACCAAAAACATGACTGTTAGGTTAAT
>JARVGW010000086.1:14088078-14101002 GCA_031762495.1 Anablepsoides rubrolineatus | reverse complement strand
TTATGTTTGTGGTTGTAATGTGACAAAATATGGAAAAGTTCAAGGGGTATGAATACTTTTGCAACCCACTGTATGTTCTAATCGCTCTTTCAATCTTTCTAGTCATACTTTTTTTTTCTCCTCTTAAAAAAATCATTGATGATGAAGAAATTAAGAAACTAATATTGAGTTCTTATACTGAAGTGAGAAAAAAAAAACTTCCAGATGTACCTCTGCTTCTTGGAACACAGCTCATTCATTCTTTTCATGATGTATGAAAGCAGAACCAATAATCTCCATTGCTTATTTTTAAACTGTGTGTTTTATGGCTTGAAGTTCTAAAGCGGTGGGGGGGATTACCGTATATCTTCGAAAAATCAACCATCAGTCATTATGAAAACACTGCATATATCTAAACGCCTTGAAATAGGGGTCTCTTTGAGAACCTCCTAACATTTCTGACACTCCCACTTCAGCACGTTTGGAAGGGGTGTTCAGTTCTAGACAGAGCTCCAGGGAGGAGCTTTGTATAAATAGGTGGTGCTTTGTACCAGCAGGTGTTAAGGCAGCTTCAAATGGCTACAGGAGATTCAAGGAATTATCAAATATGCATGAATGCTTAATAAACACAAACAAAAACATATTTAAAACTGCAGTTTTATTACATTTGGGTAAGTGTGCAGCACTGTCTGGCCCTCTGCTAAATTGTGTCTCTTTCCATTTCCATTATTTAAATTGCCCAACCCTTATCAAGATATTATTATTGATGTTGGGCAGTTTAAAGACTGGAACTCTGCATATCTTCTGCCACTGCTTTGTCTTTCTTTTTTTTTTTCTTTATGGATTTATGCATGAATTTCCTGAAGGTATGCTGGAACTTTAAATGAAACTGTTTTCAATTAGCAGCTACACATGCTAAAATGTAAACAAGCCTTTTATTTCACAAACAAGTGGACTCATCACAACATAAGGCCGGGGAAAAACACTGGTCCACTCTCATCTCAAATGAGAGGACGTCCACCTGTGGTCCTTTTGTCTAAAATGAATTCTGGGGGAGTATAAAACATCTGCCAGCTTACAGATGTCAGCACAGTTTGACAATGTCTACTAAAACTTCCCTTAGGGGATGATCCAACCCTGGTCCCACCCGAGCCCTGTCATGACCTCTGTTAGCACAGGCCTTTTCCGGTGACCCCTGAGAGCCAAAGGGGACCAGGAGAGAGGACACTTTTAGTTTCTCAGCATGTGTGTTCTGTGCTTCTTATCAGTGGCCAGGATGTAAAACGGAGGTTGAAGAGCAAAAGGCAAAGGCCGCAGAGGTTCCAGGAACACCGCTGATGATGTCTGCGTGTAAATCCAGACGCCCACAGACACAATGTGGAAAAGACAGGAAAAGAGACGCAGAGAGGTGGAGAGCAGGGGGACACATCTGTCATTTTAATGGTCACTTTTATGGGCCTGGGAGAGCCTGGTGGAAGCCAGACTGCCCGTCACTAACCGGAGTCAACCAGACACACAACAGTGGGTGCTTTTACTGTCGCAAGGCCAATGACAGATGTAGACTTCTTAAATCATCCACGCCAGAACCGATCAAGCTGTCCTGCAACAAGACCTTCCTGAATAAATAAAGAATTCAGGTAAGAACTACAGAATTTGAAGTTCCTGCAAATATGCAGCGAATATTAAATGCTGAAAGATTTAGTTGAAAGCTGCAAAAAAAGGTAAAAATATTCAAAAGCAAAACTGTTCATGTGAGTTAAATCTGAACAGCTGACTTTTGCTGAAATTATGAAAACTAAAAAGTCGACAGTAAACAAAAGAACAAAGAGTTAAAATAGCTCACACTGGCAGAAAAACAAAAAAAGAGAAATGAAAAGTTACAATTTCTTGTGAAATAGCTAAAACAGTCAAAATTAGAAGAAAATAGATCAAAAGTAGCTGAAAAAGATTAAATTACCATAAAGATACAGAGAGAGAGAGCACATTGGCTGAAATGAAATACGAAGCTGAAATTATCACAAAAAGGTGAATTTAGATGAAAAATCTAAAATTAGCTGAAAATAGCAACAAAGTAGCTAAAAAGTCAAAACACGGCTGACATTAGTAGAAATCATCTAAAGGAAACATACAAAGCTTTGATTAGCAGAAAGAAGTTGACAAAAGCCTTAAACCTTTAAATTGGCAAAATAATATAAGAAAGGAGCAGAAAGATAGCTGAAAAATCAGAAAAAAGCTAACATTAGCACAAAAAAATGTTGAAGAAAGCTGAAATAGAGTTGAACCAGAAGAAAAGGTTAAAAAAAAGTCTAGTAAAGACTTATAACATTTTAAAAGATTTTAAGGATGTTGAAGACAGCTCCATTCAGCTCAATGAGAAAAAATGGCAGAAAAAGCTAAATAGTTGAAATATAAGCTGCTAAAATACCAAAAGTGATATAGCACCCATGGCATATATGAGTTGAATGTTCTGATACATGAATCATTGAAATAGAATAAATAAATTGTGGAGAGTTAGATGCTGAAAAATGTGCAGATGAAAAATTAATCATCTCAACAGTGTAAATGTTTAATAGTAGCTATTCACTTAAAAAATAGAATAATAAAGTAAAACAAAAAGCCTTAACTTTGACAGACATAATCCTAACTTTAAATGTATTTCTCTTACTGAAAATAAATAAAAGTGAGATATTAGAACATTCAAAGCTAAAATTAACTATTTATTTATCTTTGTTTGGGAAAATATCTTCTTTGCTTTTTCCTACCTGAGACGGCTAAAGGGGCTCAGTTAGCAACAGATTAGCTGTGCTTTGGGGTGCAGCTTGCTGTAGAGCTGTAACACAAACTGTCAGTCTGACACAGTTGGGGGGCTACACAATGCCTCCTTGTTCAGACTGGCCCTTCTACGCCCCACCTCTACCTCTCTTGCCGTTTGTCTAAAAAGGTTCAATCGAGCCGTAAAAGCTAACAATGTACACTTTTCTCTGCACTCTCCTACATCAGAGATTAAGGGAGTGGAAATGATTGAAGGATGGTGTAAAATTATGAAGAAAAAAAAAAGGGGGGGGGAAGCCAGATGAAAGTGAACAAGTCAACTCTCAAACCAAACATAAATCAGCTCCCAGGAAACGGTGAAAGAGAAAAAGTGGGCAGGGGGAGGGGCATCAAAGCATGGTTGACATTCTCCAAGTAGCCAAAAAAAAAAAAAGGTATGTGCGCCGGTTTTTGCATGTGCATGTGTGCTTGTCATGAGGTCTGGCTGAAGTTTGATTCAGCAGCCCGCCTGAGAGGGAATCGCTGCCAGTGCACACTTCCAAAAGCAGATGCAGATAGAAAAGTTTGTACCCGTAGCAGGAGAGGTCACAACTACCTTTCTGCTCACAAAATAAAGACAGAGAAAATCTACTCAAAGCATGACAAATGAGACCTAATTCTGATCTAATCCATCAATTATAGGCTTAACAGTCGAGGCATGGAGATAGTTTTACAGCAACGCAGGCGTGCTACTTGAGAATCTTCTTTACATGTTTCTCTGTGTTTTCTTTGGACCGTCTTATTCCCTCTCATGCAACACAGGGCAAGTGCAAACACACCTATATTGTGTGTATATACAGTGTCTCGTTGCAGTTTGAGATCTAGATTCCCTCTTTTCTCCTCAACAACAGTCATTACAAAAAAAAAATATACAGCTCAACATCTGACTAGGCGGTTTGGGTGGTTTCAAGTATTAAAAGCAATCTATGCAAAACAGTGATTATGACATCAGTGCCTGGGTGTTTGAACCATTTCTGCTGATAACAAGCTGTGATTTCAGACTCCACTGCAACTCTGTTGATGGTTAGAACTTCTTCTCAGCATAGAGTGGTAATTTCAAACACAGACACGGCTTTAGAAATGTGTGTGGAATGTACAAAACTACTACTACTACTACTACTACTACTAATACTACTACTACTACTACTACTACTACTACTACTACTACTACTACTACTACTACTACTATTCCTACTTTATTTATAAAGCACTTTAAAAGAAACTGCAACAAACTGATGTAGCATGTGAAATCAATAAGATTTAAATCACAAACCAAAGAATAAAAACAATAAAGACAGCTACGTTTTTCGGCACACATCTCATCCCACAATTTTTGTAGTTCAACAATTTATATATCAACATGTTCAGCTGCTTCAGGACATTTTGGCTATTATTTTTAGTATTTCAGAAATGTATACTTTCAAAATCCTCAAAATCTTTCAAAGTGTTCATAAATCTTTACTGTACCTTTAATATTTTGTTCAGGTTCACTTTTTTATTTCTTTATGCTAATTCCAGCTTCCTTTGGCTTCTTTTTTGCTGATTTGAGCTGTTTTTCTGCTTTCCACTTCTTCTGCTGCTTAAAACCTTTCTTTTGTTCCTTTCACTTTCTTTTTGCCCTTGTCAGCTTTTCCTGCCCCTTGTTGCTATGTTTCTACTCCTTTTACTTTTTATCTGAATATTTCTGCCTTTTTTCAGCTGTTCTCTGCCCCTTGAAGCTTTTGTTTTCACAGTTTGGGTTTGTCAGAAATGTCAGCAATCGTTCAGTTCATTTTGAGTTCAACTCAATTAAAACTCAGAAAGCAATAGTAGTTCAGTGTTTAAAAAGAACCTGAAGAAGCGGAAATATTTTTGCTGAATTTTAACAGATGAGGTGGAATGCAAAATTAGCTGAACGATTACTGAAATTTGCTGAAGAACTGTGAAAAGGAAAGCTTCAAGGGGCGAACAGCTGAAAATGCAGAAACATGCAAATAAAATGAAAAAGGAGTAGAAGCTGAAATGCGCAGAAAGAAAGTGAAAGGAACAAAAGAAACATTTAAAATAGCAGAAGAAGATGAAATTTGCAGATGAATAGCAGAAAAGCTCAGAACGATAGCTAAAAAAAAAGCTAGAAAAAAGCTTAAATCAGCTAAATAGAAGCTGAAGAAAGCTGAAATTGGCACAACGTTAATAAAAAAGCAGAAAGAATAAAGTATTAAGCTGTTAAAGACATTTATTTTTAATTAAATAAAAAAAGCCATAAAACACTAAACATCTCCAAAAGTATCAATTTTTGAAAAGTCATAACTGGAATGTCATAAATGAGCTGAACGTTTGGTTGTGTGAAACAAATTGTTGAAATAGCACAGAAATTCCAGAACAACATAAGTGTCAAAAAATGTACAGAAGAAAAAAAGATCTTATTAGTGTGAATGGTTTATAAGCAAGTAAACAAAAGCCAATCTGTGAGTGCACAACTGCTAAGAAGGTAAAAAAACAACATGTTAACTAAGATTTATCTGAAGAAAGTTTAAAAGAAAAAAAAGTCCTAGAAACTCTACATACATCTCAATTCTTCTGAATGACTTTTCCCCTTCAGTCACAGCTGCTGTATTGCAGCACGATGAGGGCTGATTTAATTTCCTCATGCCAAACAGACAAACGAGTGCAGCTTCCTGTTGTAAACACTCATCTTTCACCACTTACAGTACTTTGCTGTTCCCCTGCATCATGTCAAGCTCTGCTTTCTGTGCGTGTGTTTGCTTATACGTGCTTATTGCATCCTGAGGGAGGAACCTACACATCTTTCATCACGATCTTGTTGTGCCAGGCCAGACTTCCACCTTAAATTACACACGCCCACCCCGCAGACTGAGCCCTACAGAGGCAAACGTTCCCAAATACAACCCTGAGCTGCCTGTTGGTGCCATCATTTTCTAAACTTTGCCATTTTTAAAGAAAGTAAATATACTAAAACGTAGACAAAAAGTAAGGAAAACTGTCTTAGACTGTTTCTTAGGTAATTTATTTCTTTGTTGTATCAATGCTTCTTGACAATAAATCTTATACACCTGATTGGCAGCACCTGCAAGTACAAGAAGCTCAAAAAAGTGTCAATAAAAACAACAAAATAAGCTGTTTCGCAGAGAATATATGGAAATTTATTTATGTGTGCAACTAGGGCTGCCATGATTAGTTGACTAGTCAATGACTAATCAATTATTAAAATAGTCGACGACAAATTTAATAGTCGATTAGTCATTTTAATTTTTTTACTTTGTTTTTCTCTCCAAACTGCTTTGACACCTTCCACTGCAGCATCTGCCTTTCTGTCCTTGACACACATGTGCAGTAGTGGTAACAGGGGTAGGCTGTGGACGTCACAAGACATTATACAGACAGGCTCTGGTATCATGGCTACCCGGCAACAGAGCTCAAAAGTGTGGGATCATTTTAAGAAAACGAAAGAGAAACCTGTGCAATGCAATATATGCACCTGCCTTCTACAGCAATTATTTTTAGTTAGCATATAGCTAAAATCTAACAATGGTTATATAATAACAGCTGCATTCTGGTGCAATAAGCTGTATGTTTTATATTCAATTAACATATGATCCAATTAGTCGACTAATTGAAAAAAATAATCGGTGCCTAATCGACTATAAAAGTAATCGTTTGTGGCAGCCCTATGTGCAACCCACATCAGCTCTACTGCTCATACCACAAATGCACGCTCCTTACAAATGTGGCACCATTTAAAAGGGAAATTAACAAACTTTATAACGATATAAGATTTATTGCCAAGTAGAACTGTTACAACAAAGAAATAATCAACCATATTTACTTGTCTTACTTTACTTTGCATATTGCATGATCTCTTAGTGCTCAGATTATGTGTTGGGAGGAACTCTGAGCCAATACCATAGCAAATCTGAGTTTAACATCTGCAAAAATGTTCCCTGGTTGGTGAGGTATTTTGCTAACAATCAGACAAACACAAGCAGGTACATAGACAGTTAAATTAGCGCCCTCTTTTAATGGCAGAAATAAATATTAAACATTGCAATTAAAAAGCTGGATCCAACTTTATACTACATCCTGTCGTAAAGCTGCTCGAGTGAAAGATTAGATCATTAAAGAGGAGCTTTATGGAAAGGTTATGAACAATATCTTACTTGAAGATAGCTCACGTCAGTTTGGCGAAACAGAGTTTCATTCTGACCAGACGGACAACTAAATCCACTTTAGTCCAGACCCTGCAGCCAGCTCCAAACTGAGGTCTTTTAAAGAGCATTTAAAGATGTTTCATAACCTTTTCAAAGAATTCGCCTTCAAAAGATCAGAACGACCCTCAAGGGTAAAACCTTACTAAAACATTTATTCTCAAATCAATTGACAATGTTCAGGGATCATTTACTGTACCTGCAGGCGTGTACAGAGTTAACATATCTACAACTTGGGTCGATGAAAGTGTTCTGAAAACAAACAGTAAGGGGATTCAAAATTATTAGCGTTTCATAAGCGGATTTGAAACAGCATTTAAAGTGCGTAAAATGCTCTAAACCTCGCCAAGTCCTTCTGCAACCTGTCTGAGGTTTTAGTTGGATTACGAAGACGAAATCTGGGGAGGCTTTTAGTTTACGGCCGAACCGCGTTGTCCTGAGCTGCTAACTGCAACCACTCCTTTTGGGAGCATGGCTCAAAGAAAGTATTCTTTAAGGAGAAGCACCTCCTATTCATCTGGAAAGAAAAGCAGCCTCATGCCAGACCCACGCTGTCCGCCCCGCTGCCTGCCTGCAGCCGAGGTAGACAAAACAAGTGGGAGGAAGGATTTGTTTAGACAGAGCTCACCTGGCACACACGCAGACACAGAAACAGTGATCGGGCAAGTCCTGGGGAGGAGTAGAGGCAACAAAAAGGCAGGGAGGAGGAGAAGTAGTGGTGCTGTGGAAGGGACAGAGGTGAGCTAATGAGTGAGTGTGTGAGTGTGTGTGTGTGTGTGTGTGGGGGGGGGGGGGGGCTGAAAGAAAAAAAAGGGTTAGGCGTGTTACTCACATCCCCAGGTTCTCGGCTACTCAGAAATGAAAGCGGATAAAGATTTGAGAGGAATAAGTGGCGCTCGGTTCTATGGGGAAGGGTGTAGTCAAAGTAGGAGTTAGGAGAGGTCTAATCCAGGACTATGGAGAAACAGATGATGAGAATTTCTGCTGGTGTCTGGCTGTGGCTTCAGACAACCTGCCATTAAACTGAATCAAGCTCCACAATATTTAAACAGCATTAAAAAACTGATGTTTGATGTACCGACTGCAACACAAAATAATTGAGTTAACTTTGTCATGTGACGATAGGAGTTGACTTTGTCAGACATGAGTTATGTCCCTGTGATGACTATAAGATCTGCTGGTCTTGCATTCTGACATTTAGACAGATCAAAACTGAGTTCACGTTACATCTATAGTCACCATTTGTTTTTTTTATAAATAATTAGCTGATTAAAAAGGGTTGCTATTAAGAGTGATCCAGTCCCTGTATAACCAAAGCAGGACCCGTGTCCACACTGGCACATAGTCAAGCTTGTTCTCAGTTGTAGAGAGGAGGGTGTCTGGTTTGGGACCTACAGGATCTCATCTCCGCTGTATGCAGATGATGTTGTTCTATTGGTGACTTTGGGCCAAGATCTTCAGCGTGCACTGGGACGGTTCACAGCCGAGTGTGAAGAAGCTGGGATGAGAGTGAGTTTCTATCTGAGGCCATGGTTCTTGACTGGAAAAGAGTAGATTGCTGGGGAGAGGAATGTCTGAGTGTCTCTCCTGGGCCTGTTGCCTCTGTGACCCTCCATCCATCCATTATCTATACCCACTTCTTCCTTTCAGGGTCACGGAGGTCACTGGTGCCCATATCCAGCAGTCACTGAGTGAGAGGCGGGGTACACCCTGGACAGGTCACAAGTCTATCCGTGACCAGACTTTGGAAAAGCGACAGAAGATGGAGATGATTGAAAAGTTGGGCTCTGACTGGATTAGGTTCACAGGGTTTAAATTTCATGTGTATATAAATGAAAAGGAAGCTTAAGGACGAGGAATTGTCTTCAGAGCAGATTCAAATATATTGATTTGAATAAAGAACATACACAAAATACTTAAAAACATAAGGACAATAACATCACAACCACTCATATGTTTTTATTTTGTCCTGTTCATGCTCAAAGGGGAGTCTATTCCAGCTGTTAAGAATATATCCATCCATCCATCCATCCATCCATCCATCCATCCATCCATCCATCCATCCATCCATCCGACCATTATCTTCTGCTGATCCTCATCCAGTGAGGGCTGAACGTCACGGCCCAATGATGCCAACAGAACCACATCATCTTCAAACAGTAGAGATGGAATCCTGAGGCCACCAAACCGGACTCTCTCCACCCCCTGACCGCACCGAAACATTTTGTCTATAAAAGTTATGAACAGAATCAGAAACAACAGGCAGCCCTTGCAGAGCTCAACTCCAAAGCGAGCATATATGTGACCCATCACATCGAAACAAGGATTAAGTCCAAAAATGGAATGTGGAGAATAGGGTTTTGATTTAAATGTATGCCAAAATTGCATTTTGTCAAAATATAATGAATTAATGCCTTATCAATATATCATTTGAATGAACTGTCTGAAGTATAATACAAAAAATATTTTTGAAGCATTTATTTTAGCAGTAGCAACAAAAAGCTTGATTTTGAGGAAAAACACCTTAAAATTTTGAATTTTTACCTGTGAGCTAGCAATGTTTTTGTTTCTTTCCAACTGGGAAATCTTAATATACAAATAATATTTGAGGTTTCCTTTTTATATTGACATCAAAAATTACTCAATAAATTTACATAAAATTAGGATTCAGACCAAACAGCAATGTATTATTGTAACCAACAAGACAAATTAAGTTATATCACTGGATAGGTTTATGATATCACAATGATCCAGGTATCAAAATGTAACTTTTAAAGTCAGGAATCTGAAAATTTAGTTAGGACATTTTGACTGAATTTGACTTAATCCTCATTTCAATATGATGGGTCACATATTAGTTATTTGTAACCAATGGTTTAAGGATATTTTTGTATGCATTTCAGACCACTGAGATCTGACAAGTGATAAGTTTTTTTTTCTTGAACTATTATGCTAATTAAATAGCAAGAGAACCCTCCTCCCCCTCTGGCTTTCCCATGGATTTTTACCCTTTGTGCTGTAGTTGCACTGACCAGATCACTTTTTCCTTTCTACAGAGTTTTGAAACTAACAACACAGTAAATTCCTATGTTGGAAATTATTTATGTATCAAAATATGTTTATTAATGGCAAATAAAAAGCTTGCTCAAGTACCTTATGCACTCAAGTACCTACAGTAGGGTTTGGCATCTTGATATGGAGTTTTTCCATTGCATGCTACTTAACTATACTTGACCCTTCTTTAGTCACTGCAGATAGTTTCCCCTCAACTCAGAGAGATCAGCCACTTATCAGCACCAACACCATGTCAGTCTGTAGTGATGCAGAGTCAGGCCAATGGAGGAGCAGGAGAAAACAAAACTGGAAACTTTTTAATGGGGCTGTGTCAGAGAGTAAAAGTCAGGGAGTCTCCAAAACATCTTAGAATGTTTACAGGGCTTCACAATTTCATTAAATTAGTCACACAAGGCTTTGCAGTCCTGTTGCTTGAATTTTTCTTGTAGTTTCTGTAATTCTAGAGCTGTATTTTGACTCTTGCATTGCCTTAAAATATCCAAGACTAAAGCTTCAAATGTTCAGCTCAACCCACACCAATAACAAATAATAATTGTTGAAAAACTAAGCTAGTCATAATTATTTCACAAATTTACTCCAGTACAATAAATCATAAATGTGGAGGAACTTATCATGGTGACACAAGGCATGCTGAGGTAGGTGGGCAAAAAACTGGCTGCGTAAAGTGCAGTCGCGTGGCTCGCTGGTTGTAAACACTTAGAATTCACTGAGACTGATCCATTTTATATTTAAAGTTCACCTATTTTGTCACGATTTTGACTCCAAAATCTCCAGTTGTCACAACCCAATAAGACACTCACTTAATCCATGTTTTAGACAAGTTGTCCAACAAACCTGTTAGATTTTGAACGTAACTCTGAATCACTGCTGTTATTGTGTTCAAAAGTTTATCAATCTGCGCAAAAAAAATACAAAAACGCTAATCAGAAAGGACAAAATCTGAATTAAACTATAAACTCCAGCGTAGCCTCATCCAGTCTCGTTCACTTGGTTCTCAACCAAATTAGAATCATGAATGGGAGTCGTGTTGACTTTTCCTCTCCCTTTCTCATCCGTGATAAACATGTGAGACAAGGGTCGACAGCAGGGAACAAAGAGCAAGATGGATGATAACTCCCTCGAACCACACACTCGCAGTTACTATGGCCTGACCTCAGTTGACCCCATGGCCCCTCCACAGCCTCTCATCCCATTGACTGGGATTAAAAAGGGCTCTGCCTGCAGGGTTTTATGACAGAGAAACGGAACGAAGGTGGCCTCACTGTAACCCTTCGGCAACGTTGCGGTTGGCCCGGTAAGATCGAATTGACAATGCAGTGGTTCTAAAAACATTAGGCTGCAGAAAGAAACAAAGAACTCTGACAGACTTGTGTTTGCTTGTGTGTAAAATGACCCGGGCTGTGGGGGGGAAAGAAAATTGTAGTAAAATCGTGTTCCTGGTTTTGTTTAGTCATTTTTCAACAGATCATTCATCACTTTCTCTCACCTTCGCTGGGGGAAAAAAAACAGCAATGTGTGAGCTCATATATGGCAATCAGATGGAAAAAGTAAGTGAAAAGGAGTGAAAAGCAACTATGTAAAAGGGACTTTGCTTCATATTAAGAGGTCATTAGCTGTGTAGTATATGACTTTGAGAAGTGTTTAAAAAAATTGAATCAAGAATGCATCAGTAAATTGTAAGGTGGAGTCCTGACAGTGATGCCACTGTAAATGCAGGGACTAAGTGTTGCAGAGATCACTCCGTACCTCTAATTATGTCTGCAGGCAGCTTTATACTGTAATAGAAGATGATAAAGGGGCAGGAAGAGCTAAATTACCCACCAACATGCTCCAGTTTCTGACATTTCAGCAAGGATCTTGAAACTGAAATCACTACTTTGATGTAAAATGCAATTTCAAACAACTTGTAATGAAACTGAAGCAACTTTTGCTGCTTCAGATGTAGTTCACGTTTCAAACTCAAGGCCCGCAGGCCACATGTGGCTCACCTGGGCATTTTATGTGGCCCGCAAGAGCTTCAAAAATGTTTTACTGACTTAAAATAGGCGTGTGCTTCTTTAAAGCCAGCATTGATTATAAACTACATTCTCCATTATGCATGTCATTTTACCTGCAAAAGGACAGCTACCCACCCCTAGAAGGTGGGGAACAGGGTCCAAAAGTAGCTGGCGAAATTCACTGTGTAAAATCTCCATTTCACCCCATTTTCGCTGGATACTTTTGCTACAACGGTTATACTGGGAAGTGGGAATTTCCAACTAACAAGTGGTACATTTAAACTCGAACACCCTTCCAGTGGGAACTCACTGTTGGAGTGAGGTAGAGTTCAGAATTCAAGAAGACAGCAACTCAACACAACTCATCACTTACTTTAACTTTTAATAGTATTTCTGGATTATTTATTTCACATTTAGTCAGTCGCACAATTACTTTTCAGTGTTTATAAGAGGACGTGTCAAACGCTGTTTCTGTGCAGGAAATACCAGGTAGAGCTCAGTTATTGTTTGTTAGCGGTGCTCAGTTGTAGACGAGGAACGTGATGTTTTGTGTTTTCAGTGGAAGTTAATTACAACTGGACTGGCTGACAAAATGCTTTTTTTGCTCGAAATTATAATTGAAACCCGTCAGGGAAATATTGGACCAGAGGCTATGTGTAAGTTTGGATTTTGGTGGTGGTATGTTTTACATTTGGCTTTGTGCTGAAACAGGTCTTAATCTCAATCTATAGCAGGTTTTGTTATACAAAGCAGACTCCAGAAAAGTTGGAACACTAAACGAATTGTGAATAAAAACTGAATGCAATGATGTGGAGGTGCCAACATCTAATATTTTATTCAGAATAGAACACAAATCA
>JARVGW010000086.1:14044996-14071039 GCA_031762495.1 Anablepsoides rubrolineatus | reverse complement strand
CAAACTGACCCCGGCCCCCCATCAGAGAAGGGAAAGGGTATGTGGCCCTCACAGGAAAAAGTTTGGGGACCCCTGATCTAGATCTTTGGAGTCAAACTAATCCAAGATGACCTCCACAGCTGATCAACCTTAGCAAACCAAAAATAAATAAAAATAACCATAACTCAATCAGTTGTTCAGATAATGAGCTAGAATCAGATCCTTTTGTTTGTTAGTAAATTATTTCATGAACCACTGGATCAAGTTTAGTGAAACTATCAGGAATGTAATGTTTGGAAGTTTGTCTACAACAAATTCATTTTAAAGCCAAGAAAGTTCAAGATGGCTGTCTCAGCTATTTGATAATAGTAAACACACGTTTACAGATAATGAGCTAAAATTTGATTATGTATTAGCTGTCATTTTAAATACATACTCTGAGTGCCAGAGGTGGATAGAGTACACAAAAAATTATACGCAAATAAGAGTAGAACTACTTCAATATATTTTTACTCAAGTAAAAACAAAAATTAGACATCTAAGAAATGACTCACATGAGAGTAAAAAGTATTTTGTAAAGAACTTGAGTACTGAGAAAAAATAGAAAGTTATGTGCAATTATTTTTATTATCAAAGTTTATTTGTTTCTTTAAAAAACAACAACATAAATTCAACAAACAACAAAAATACAAGTTATAAATTAAACAAAAAGTAGCAGAAGAAGAAAATAATCTTATATCTGCCTCTTTTTCTCAAATAAATAAATTCAATCAAAAATAATCTTTAGTTTACAAATTCTGGTGTTCTTGAAAACTAAAATGAAGAAAATGAATATAAATAAATAACATCATTACAAAATAACTAATACCAGCAGAAGAAACACTTTTTCAGGTCAAAGTTTTCTCAAAATGAAACTAATATTTATGTAATTTATATATATATATAAGAGGTGTGCTCATCAATCAGTGAAGTTACTCATGGCGGGTAGAGTATTCCGAAATCTTGAGTAAGAGTATTTCATAATAATATTATTCAAGTAAAGTAAAATATACGGTGTAGTAAAGCTTCTCCAAAAGGTAATGTTTATCCACAAAAATGTACTCAAATATGTGACTACCCACCTCAGCCAATATCACTTAATGTTTTAAAGATTTGGTCATAACTGCTGTTTCTCAACAAAAGATTATTTTATAACTCCAAAAGCAGTGGGTTCAAATCACACAGGCTCAATTGTAAAAAGAAATCAGAACTGTGTGGGAAACTGTTAAATGTGTGTTTTTTACACGTTAACCTAACACGTTTTGTGTGTGTGTGTGTTATTTTTCATGAACAACCTACATATTATTTAACAACCTGAAACCTTTTTCTGTTTAAGCCAACCAAACATGTCCCCTGGTTGTTTTTGTGTGCAATGAGCTCTGTCTCTTTAACCAACATGTGTCACACTGTGACTCATGTTTATAACACGGATGGTGAAGTTTATGTGGCCTGTCTTGCTGCTGGAAATGCTCTGGAGAGAACCAGATGTAAATACTTGTGAAGCTTAAAATACTCTCTTACGTTCAACATATGCTCTGTTGATCCCCGTCACAGTTTTATCTTTTAAGTTTTTAGAAATTAGAATTATTTGCACGTAAAAAAACAAAAAAGCAACCACATTCGACTCAGTTTTGTTTCCTCTTTAGCAAAAACTTCTTTCCTTTGCTTGAGTCACTGAAGGAGATTTTAAAAGAAAAGAGAAAAATTTATGGCATATAACTTGCAATTTCCTCTCATTTAATGCACAGGAGTTATAGTTAGGTCAGAACCACCAGGAGAGAAAAGAAAACCTTTTTTTTACAGCAATGACAGAGGACTGTGAAGGCAAACATCACATCATACGTCAGACTAAATAGTGGCTTGAAAAATAAAGACAGCTTGGAAAATGTGTCACTGCAGCAAGGAGGAAGGTAGGGTACTATTATTTTATTGGTGGTATCCAAAGAAATAACATAATTCACGTCTACAAGAAGGTTGGATTTAAGTGTTTGCTTTGATACACTGCAAGCAAAAGTCCCCCTGAGTCATATGACCGGTGGAACAGTGTGATCAGACCAGAGCTCAAAAAATACTTTTGTTTGATGATTAATCCTTTTAGATTTCAGAAGTACACTAAGTGAGCTAGTTAAAGAGGGGGGGTATTATGTATTTTCCAGGCACGTAGTTCAAATCTATACCACAATTAAGTACCTATGTTAACTTCAGTTGTTATAAAGTGCTGTATATACAGTGCCTGACAAAAGTATTCGCCCCCCCTTAAACATTTCAACCTTCTGCCACATTTCAGGCTTCAAACATAAAGATATAAAATAATTTTTTTTGTGAAGAATCAACATGTGTGACAATCGTGAAGTAGAACACAATTTATTGGATGCTTTTAACTTTCTTAACAAATAAAAAACTGAAAAGTGGGGCGTGCAAAATTATTCGGCCCCTTTACTTTCAGTGCAGCAAACTGACTCCAGAAGTTCAGGGAGGATCTCTGAATGATCCAATGTTGTCCTGAGTGACTGATGATGATAAATAAAATCCACCTGTGTGTAATCAAGTCTCTGTATAAATGCACCTGCTCTGTGATAGTCTCTGTTTAAAGAGCAGAGAGCATCATGAAGACCAAGGAACACACCAGGCAGGTCAGAGATACTGTTGTGGAGAAGTTTAAAGCCAGATTTGGATACAAAAAAAGATTTCCCAAGCTTTAAACATCTCAAGGAGCACTGTGCAAGTGATCATATTGAAATGGAAGGAGTATCAGAAAATCTAACAAGACTCGGCCGTTCCTCTAAACTTTTATCTCAAACAAGAAGAAGACTGATCAGAGATGCAGCCAACAGGCCCATGATCGCTCTGGATGAACTGCAGAGATCTACAGCTGAGGTGGGACAGTCTGTCCATAGGACAACAATCAGTCATACACTGCACACATCTGGCCTTTAGGAGTCTGCAAAAGACCTGAGACTGGGATGGAGATTTATCTTCTAACAAGAAAATGATCCAAAACATAAAGCAGAATCTACAATGGATTGGTTAAAAAATAAACCTATTCAAGTGTTAGAATGGCCAAGTCAAAGTCCAGACCTGTATCCAATTGAGAATCTGTGGAAAGATATGCAATAAATTTCGTTCCACTTCATGATTGTGTCCTACTTGTTGTGGATTCTTCACCAAAAATTAAAAATTTACATCTTTATGTTTGAAGCCTGAAATGTGGCAAAAGGTTGAAAAGTTCAAGGGGGCTGAATACTTTTGCCTAATGTGAACGTCTTGAAATTGGCCTCTGTCTCTTTAAGAACCTCCTACCATTTCCCTTTTCAGCACGTCTTCACAACAACGCTTAGTGCCGTTTACAACTTTTCATATAAGAGCGTTGTATTTTGGTGTTTAAAAAAAAAGCAATATTGTATAATGTCAGTTTTAGAAAATGGCAACTTGGGTTACAGTAGAACCTTATTCGAATGAGGCCACTTCGGACCTGGAAAGTCCGTTTCAGTTTGGTCGGTCATCCTCTCGTTCATATAGATCATTATGAAGCTAAGTTTTGCAGTGAAATTGTGAACATCCACCATTTGTAAGATACAGTTTGCTGGTCTGGTGGAGCTCGGCTGGGGACTGAGCTCCAGGGGAGGGGCTTTGTTTAAATAGGCGGAGCTTTGTACCAGCAAGCGTTTAGGCAGCTCCACATGGTTACAGGAGATTCAAAGATTCCTCAAACATGCAATAATAAGGTAAAGAAACACCCTGGGTAAGTTTTTGATGAGGGAATGATATTAAAACATGCTATAAAGCTAAAGAAAAGTTGATTTTGCACCCCCCCCCCCCCCTTATTAAGTCAGCTAGAAAAAACCTAATATAATGCTTTAATACATACGTTTACATAAAAGACAGTTCTGTTGGAAGCTCATGCACAATTATCTGATTTAGGTTTCTTTTTTGAAAAATCAGTTTGAAGAAATAGAGTTTAAATCATGAGCCATTTACTGCGGAAAAATGCATTGGAAGTGCTACAGCTAGATGCTGCTGCCATTTGTACTTGCAAGCTACAATGTTTTAATTAGGGGGCAGCAATCCATTTCTGCATTGGCCCTGTTCAAATCTAGCCTTACCATCCATCCAGTCAGAATTAAACTTTATTTGTTTGAACTGACTTTGTTCCAAGAGCTATCTACAGCAGGTAAGATATTAAGTGTTCATAACATTTCCACAGAACCACTCTTCAAAAGATCTGAACCATCTCTTGACAGCAGCAACAACAGGAGGTTTCAAATAATATTAAAGATAATATTCTGTCTTCTCTTATAACATGTCGGTTAGATCGGCACTCCTGCACGCACAGCTGTCTGATTTTCTCCTAACATCCGCTTCAGTAATACGTTGAGTGCTCTCAGCTTTCAGGATCTCTGTGTCCATGTGCTGTCCAAGGTAACAGCACCCAAGGCTGTTTGATGCATTCTTCTCATATCACTGCTATCTGCACTTGTTGCTGCCAAAGCAAGTGTTGTGGTTTAATAGTCAGGACATGCGAGCCAGGTCATAACATGACTCGTTGTATTGGATTGTACTCCTATTTGGTCACGATGACCCCCGTTTGGTACTTTATGGAACAACATTGTGGTCTGGAAAATATTGCTTTGATGGGTGGATGGTGTGGCTTTCTAGCAGTTTGAATTCCTCGCCTCTGAGGGGCGCCCTCAGCTTTGACTTCTTGCAGCGCTCGGTAGGCACAGCTGGCTTTCTTCTCTCCTGAGCTGTAATTGCAACTCTGTCTTGGAAAAAAAAAACGAAGAAGGGAGGAAATCCCAGAGCTTTTGCTTTGCAACAATGACAATAAAAAGAGGTGAGGAAAGGAGGAAGAAAGAATTTCAGCTGGGATGAAAGAATGAAGGAGGCAGGAGAACAGGATAAAAAAAAGGGGGGGGGGGTATGGGAGGGTTGCTGGCTCAGAAGTGCAAAGAGAGAGAGAGTGGAGGTAGGGAGAGAAAGATGAAGGAGAAAGCAGTAAACTCTCAAAGTTTATTAACCTCATTTAGTTGAGCAGCAGAGAGGGAATGGAAGAAGAGGAGTGGCGTATTTATACTGCGAACGCAGACTGGAGTTTACTAATGAGGGCTGCAAATGCACACACACACACACACACACACACACACACACACATACACACACACACACACAGACAGACTTTCCTCAGCTTATTCCCTCACTCATACCAGATTCACCTTGATCTAATGCCAAGTATGCAAGCCAAGGAGGCCTTTACGGGCCTGGGTATCGTGAACTTCATCTAACTGCCTCTGTTCATTCCTTTTTTCACTCATCTTGAGCAGCAGCTGAAAAGCAATTTACCCAAATTGCTGTTGATATTCAAAAAGAGAGCCGAGGCGCACAATTATTTGATTCCCAGCCAAACCACACTGCTGTGGTCTGTCTGCTTATCTTCTGATTCCTCATGTATTACCAATATAGACTAGATTCAAGCCAGACAGACTCAAGCTGTCTTGGAGAGCACTGCCTGTTTTTTTCACGGTGGGGGGTACCCGAAGAATTCAGCAGAATCTCAGGGAAACTCTTATCTGCAACGCCTGGGGTCAAGAAGGCTGACAAACAACTAAGTAAATTATATGAGGTCCTGTGAGGTAACAATAACCCTGTTGCTAAGGTTATCTGACTCAAGATACAGAACCCCCTCTAGTGATGTCTGAAGATAGAAATACATTATTAACTAGAGAGTTATTGAGCGCTTAATGCTGAAGAATTTTTGTCAAAAAAGATTAAATGAGCAAAAAATAAGCAGAAAAAGCTGCAGAAGAAGCCTAAAGTGCACTTGTTTGTTTAATTAAACAAACAAACAGCACTGAGGCCTCACAGCAAGAAGGTCCTGGGTTTGATGTCCGGTTCAGGTCTTTCTGTGTGGATTTTGCATGTGGGTTTTCTCCAGGTACTCCACTTTGCCCCACAGTACAAAAATATGGACAATAGTTTGCCTTCAGGCCCAGGCCGCCTTTGCAATCTGTGATCTAAATGGGATTTGCCTGCTTAAATAATGGTTAATAAAATAAATAAGCAGCTGAATTTATCCAGAAAAAAAAGTAAATTTAGCTGAAAAAAGCAAAAAAAAAAAAAAAAAAAAAAGATAGAAATTACCAAAAAGTAGCTTAAATTACAGGTTAAAATGAGCAGAATAGCTGAAAAGAGCAGAACAATGGCTGAAAAAGCAGAAAAAGCTTAAATTAGCCCCAGAAAAAAGCTAAAATGAACACAAAAGAATATATAAAAAAAAGCAAAACCAGGACAAAAAGTGAGAAGTGCAGGAAAAGTTGAACAATTTGAAAGTTTTTAAAGATGTTGAAGACAGCTCCATTCATTTTCAATGAGAACAAAAATGGTTAAAAAAGGCTAAATATCTCTAATTTGATGCACAAAAATCATAGCTGAAATGTTCTGAAGGAGCTGAAAGTTTAAGATGAGTGCTGAGAAAAGTAAGGAAGAAAATGGATCATCTTTGCAACACAATTAAATATCTAATTCTTAATAGTTAATGACAAATATCAGAGTAGTGCTTGTGTTATAGATGACTCTCAGCTACAACCACATCAAGATTTTTCTTTATTTCTGTACATTTTCTTTTTTTTTTTTTCATTTATTAGTTTATTTGACAGGGACAATGCACACAAACACAGAACAGATCAAGTCTGTAACTGATGCGTTGCACAAAGAGTAAATAGCTACAGCTAATTTGCAAATTCAGTCCCTGCTGGACATTTCTAAACATTAAAACATACAATTTATGCATTAACAGGCCTACATATGCATGTAATCAACCATGCAACTTCCAAACTCATATAATAAAAACTATGCAATAAAATACATACATGTATATAGTACATGTTTAAAAATAACTTGAATTGGCACAAAACTTGTAAAATCTACTTGAATCAGGTTGACTCATCGATGTAAAGGTACATCTGATGTTTATTCAGCAAATTTCACTACAATTATTTGAGTGATTCATGAGATGTTTTGGTCATACAAAAAAAAGTAATAATCATTCTCTTTTCCTTTTTGGCAGTGGAAGATAAATATTTCTGCAATGTAAAAAAAGAAATTTCAACACCAATATAATCAGTTTTAGACAAAGGAACCATTCAGTTTTTTTTCCTGCTGGAGACCCACCTTATTCATCTATTATGCAAGTTGACCACTAATGACCTGAAATGGACACAAAGAATTCCCACTCAGCTGAAGACAAATGAGTGAAGAAGCTCTCTGAAATACTGACAAATGTTGTGAAGCAAACACAGTCCATGAACACATACTTACAAAACATGATGAAGATGAATGAGTAGGCAAAATGATCGGGCACCTCAGATGTACTGACCCCCTGGGTTTTATTTAAACCTTTTGCCAGGGCTTTAGAGGAAAGGACTTTATTGTGTGTAAATTCAGATTTGTTTATGTTGATCTAAATCACATTTTTACAGACATGTTATCCTTTATATTACCATGCAAATAAACTAGAGAATTTGCATTTCCTTTGAAAATACAGTGGGACTGCTTAAGGCTGAAAGAGTTTCTTCTGAAAGCTGCTAAAGGAGCTGAAAATGTTTAATAACAAAACTGCTAAATTTGAAAAGCTGACTTTTGCTGAAAGTAGAAAAACAAAAGTAGACAGTAGCAGAAACAAGCTGAAATTAGTAAAAAAGCTCACATTGGCAGAAAAACAAGAAAAGGAGTATAGGTCATGATTTGTTATAAAATATCTAAAGCTGCCAAATACAGCAGAAAATTGTTTTAAATAGCTGAAAAATCTGAAATTAGCCCTAAAGAACCAGGAATAACATGTTTGCTGAATAAAGCTGTAAGAAGCTGAAATTAGCACACAAAAAGCAAATTTAATTGAAAAAAACTCAAATTAGCTGAAAATAGCTAAAAAGTTGCTAAAAAGGCAGAAAGGCATGCAAAGCTTAAATTAGCAGAAAGAAGCTGAAATAAGCCTAAAAAGGTTTAACAAAAAAATAGCTAAAAGGAGCAGAAAGATAGCTGACAAAGCAGAAAAAAGCTAAAATTAACACACAAAAAATAAGTTAAAAGTAGCTGAAATTTGCAAAAAGAAGTTACAAAAATGAGGACAACAGTCAACATTTATAAATATTTTTAAAGGTTTTAGGCACGTTGAAGAAAACTTCATTTATTCTCAATGAGAAAAAAGTGTCAGAAAAAGCTAAATAATAAAAAAATATGAGTTTCTGAAATACCAAAAGTCACATTTTGAACATTTTGATATATGAAATGTTGAAATAGCACAAAAACTGTGGAACGAGTTTCCAAAAAACGTTCCAAAGGAAAATAATTTAATTTTTATACGCATTCACACAATTAAAATTAAAATACCTTTATTCTTACTAACGGGAAGATGTTATCTTTCCACCCAATAAAACACCACAAAAAAGTATTATGTCAGCTTACCATTTTGTGACTGACAGCTTACCAAGCACTCTTTGAACTCTTCTAATGCCTGAACCCCTCACCATCTGGAATTTTGAGCATTTTTTAAAAAAGTTGAAACTGATTAAGCAATATGTGACCCAGTGCCGATTTAAAAACAAATTCTTCAGCAGCCAGTAAATTCCACACAGGCTCAGGACCTCATCTGAGCTACCCAAAGCCATCAGGCCAAAGCACTCAAAGTTTGTGTTAAAAAGCTGTGACCGGCCATTTGGGGCAGCTTTGGGCCGTTTGTCTGCATGTCAATACGCTGGCCATTTGTCACGTTTCACACAAAACGCCATCATTAAACTTTTGACCCATCTGTGTCTGGCACTCCCTGACAAAACTCTTTGAGCTCTCCAACTACTGTCTATGCAATGGTCAAGCCTGTCACGCTAAGTTTACTTGTCTTGTCTTTATCATTTAGTTGTCATCATCACTCCCCAGCCCACACACCTAAGGGTATAGGTCAGCTTTTATAAATTGGGAGTGTACAATAAACTCTAAAATGTATGGCAGTTGCCTCGTGTTCTATCTGATCTGCTATCTCAGAAGCATGCACCATTACCCTGCAATCGCCCACAGTACCAAATTACAAAGATCTGCTTCACAGCTCATTACCGAGCTATAATACAAGACGCTTTAATTATTTTATTTGACATTTTGAGGGCTGTAACGAAACCAACCAGCTTATAATTGAAACATACATCCTGAATGATTCACACTTGGTATGTTGATAAGTTGTGGGTGCGGAACCATCAGTTTGTGTGGCTTAGCCAGCTGATCGTGCCAATAACAATCCAGTGTCCATTACTCGATGCGCCATCCAGCTACCATCACAAATTACCAAGAGATGGAGACCTCCAGCCACTCAGCTCTCTCGCCACCCTCTCTAGCCAACTGCTGGTCAGTACCACTCAATACCCCAGGTCCAGTTTCCCCATCAGTGTAACCCCCCTCCCCAACCCTGCTGTTCTCCACCGCAGTCCCCATAGTGGTGTCTGGATAGAGGGCTGTTGGCGCCTAACCAGCAGCAGATGTGGCTCCGCAGAGAACACCGGCCCTCATTAACATCAATGGATTTCCTAATGCGACAGCTACTATATTTCATTTACCGCGCACCCGCACCCCAGTGGACCTGATGGGGCCAACTGATACTTCCATTCTCTCACATCGCAGAGTGCAGAGATTAGGGTAAGAGGTGTGTGTGTGTGTGTGTGTGTGTGTGTGGGCGGGAGGAGATAGAGCGGTGTGTGAAGAAAGGGTTTCACAAACCAGGGCGGAAGACATGACCCCTCTTACCAAGAGGAAATCAATTAATTCGTGCTTTTTATGGCACAGTGTCTGACATGAGAGACTACAGCGAAGTCAGCAGTCTGAGGCAGACGTCAGGACAGGAGCCTGTAATGTGACGTCGAAACAAGAAAAGAGAGGATGAAAGTTCCTTAAAAGCAACATGTGATGCTTTTAAATCCTTCTTTTTTCACATTTAAATCATTCAGGGCTCTAACTGCAATGCTTTGGTCTGAACCCCTCCTTATTGTAGCTCCACAAGCCCCTCTTTTAGCCTTTTTTCCTGAGTTGTGTCTCAGATCAACTCATTTTAATGCTGTCTCTTTAAATCCAAACAATTAAGGCGCTTCACACTCCGCCTCCCTCCAGCTTCCAGACCGGTCCGTTCCAGTTGGATAGAGGGGTTTACAACTATATAGTGGTGCAGAAACTTTTTAATTTACAATTTATTGAAAAGATGTCAACATCGGAAGACTTGTCCATCCTGCCTTGGAGGCGGCTGTGGCAGAGTGGTTAGGGTAGTCATCTTGTAACTGGTGGGTAATGGTTTGATTTCCCCGTTCCATCTGTCTTAGTCATTAGCCATGTTTCCAACAATTTTAATTCGAATTTTGAGCAAATCTTTAACTTTTTTGCAAATTAGAGAAAGTTTTTACCATTTCCATTCACCTTTTCTGATGCAATACTTTAAAATGCACATTAAGAAACGTTGATGGAAACACGGCTATTGTGTCCTTGGGCAAGACACTTCACACACCTTGCCATGGACTTCAAAATTCTAATTTTCTGCACTTCTAAAGACTCCAAGTACACAACAAAATGCATTCAATTACTAAAAAAAGCAGATTTTACATAATATGTCCCCTTTGAAATTCCTTCAGCAATCCATGAGATATTTTGTCAAAGGTAGCAACAAACACACGCAAACACAAAAAATTGTTGCTCCGCCTCTGCCTCTGCAGGAAAACATGGATGCAAAGAGAGAGAGAAAGAAAGTGAGGGGATTTATTGGGTCTTTTTGTTCCTGCACACATGAGAGCGTGCAGCTGGGGAAGAGGAGGGAAATGGGGTACAGATGTACTGTATCAAACACAGACCCCTGCACTTCAATAGATACATTACGATGCGCTCCCCTGCTGTACCTCTTTCCCCAAACATCAAAAACCTTCGAACATTCTCACTTTTGTAGCTACTGCCTCTCCCCTCTAACCCCCACCCTTCCAAGTAACACATTCACCTCATAGCCCCTTTCTTACACCAATATCCTCGGACCTGCCCTGGGTTTTCTCTTTAACAGCAACCTGTGCTCATTTTGCTTAATGCTCCTTCTTTTACAGACACAGCAGGAACCAGGATTTGGCCTCCTTTGAACTGTGACGAGCTTGTTTTAAAACCAAAGGTAACACACATACAGATGTCAGGGAGCCCTAATGGCACGGCTATATTATCATGCCCCGGACGCCAGTTCATCACAGCTGTTCACACTTTCCCCCACCTCTCCTTCCACATCCCTTTAACACACACATACAAATCATTATGAGACGGCCTATGGAAGTAGACGGAGAAGCATGGGCGGAGGACTGTTGCCCCCCTCTCTAAGTCTCAAGGATTTACCTTGTCTTTAGGAGAGCGGTGGCACACTGTTGGTAAAAACAGAACGGGGTATCAGTGGATGCACTGGACAGGACGTGACCTCCTCCTGTCCTCGCCTTTCCTGATAGCTAAAGAAAGACAGAGAGAGAGAGAGAGACGCTTCCCTAAGGAGCAGAGAGCTGAGACGCTGGATAATTCCCGGTGCTTTCCCGGTGCCTATAGAGGAAGGGGCCCCTCTGGATTTGTCAGTTGTGGCTGCAGCTGTCTCTGGGCAAAATGGACCACAGTGGACCTGACACTTGATCTCCCTTCTCTTTCTCTCTGCCTATTTCTTGTCCTTTTATCTCTCCCTCTGTGTTAACACTGGCTCTGTCTTTCTCCATCATTCCTTTCACTGTCCCACACTTGCTGTTTGCCTCTACCACACCACCCCCACCTCTTAAGTGGCAAATTTTCTCCATTTGATTTTTTTTTTTTTAGAAAACAATCACTAAGAGGGAACAGAAAATGCCTGAAAAGTCCAAATTTAAAAACTGAAAGATTAATAATCAAGACCACTTAAAATATCTAGCAATTCGGAAGCAAACAGTAAAGAAATCAAAGGGGGGGGGGCATTAATTATTCTCATTGAATTAATTAAATTTACTGATGTTTCACATATTGCTGCAAGCTCATTATTATAATGTACAGCAGTGGTCCTCAAACTTTGGGCGCCACCACTATAAGGGGCACAGTGTCAATACACTGAGACTACGCATATAATGTGTATAAAGTCCTCACTTGTGTAACCTTTTTGGAAAAAAAGTACTTTTAGGTTTATGTTTTACTTTACTTAATATTATGAAGTATCGCTGTCTTACTTGAGTACAATTTTGAAGTTCTCTAACACTCTACCCACCTCTGCTTATAACTGCTCATGTGGAGCAACAAAAGGGAATTAATACAAGCAATAATTGCTGAGGAGTGTCTTATTATCTGTTTTGTTCATAAGGGTCAAAATCTCAGGTAAATGCTATTAGTACTTCTTTGAATCTGACTCTGCTGTGAGTCGTGGCTCCATAAGGAGGGTTAGCGAGTGTAAATTTGTTTTGTAGCAGACAGGCTGGCAGTTTTACGCGAGCACCCTCCTTTTGGCTTGAGTGAAATTTAATTGACATTTTAATGTCTGTACCTGTGAAAAGCATCTTGGTGCCTTCATTCTTAAGTAATTGACCCACTTTGACCATATAACACATCTGGCTCCCAGACATGCCCGGTTAGGCCCGAAATCTCTATAAAGTGAAACACCATCCATAAAATCTCCATTAGAAGAGGGCTGCCGGGAGGTCGTGAGGAGGAGACTCGGGGGTGTGTGCTCCACTGTAGAGCCTTCACACGTGGGGTTAGAGGTGAGTGCTGTTGACATTCCTCCCATGACTGTCTGATACCACTAAGATTGATCAGCCGGAAAGAGGTTCTGGGAGCTTCGCAGCCGTTCACCCCTAAAATCTTAAACATTTACGTTTGGTTCTGTGGCAATTAGACTATCAGATCTTTTCTTTTCTTCTCTGCTGGCGCATCTTCTTCTCACCTCCCCTCCCGTCTGCCACCTCAGTATCTGGTGGAGAGTCAGCGAGGCTTTAGTGTCTCACAGGGATTGACCTTGGAGAAACATCACCAGAGAGTGTTTATCTGTCGCTCCTCTTAACTAAACCAGATGAAAGAGGAGAGATAGGACTGATCGCTCAACCCTTCACCTGAGCTTTTGTGGCTTTTCTGTTTACAGTTTTGTGTGAACTACAGTAAAGGGCTGTGAATTATTGCCTTGTCAAATTCCACACCTTCTGAGTGCAGTTGGTCTTGGAAGGCAGGTAAAGACTTCTACCTGAGCTGCATAGCTTTACATGCACTTTGAATAAATTCCTGCCCATTTATTTAAGCCTCATTTCCTTTCAAAACACATTGTAATTAAAGGTCTCGAATTCATTGAAGGAATGCATGTCACCTGCTGCCTTTGATCATTTTAACATGAAATATGATAGAGTTATAGGTAGTTTAGTAAAACCTAAATTATATTTATATATAGTGCTTGACATTCTGTTTAACTATTTTAATTGGACATGATTTCTGAAGATACAAAAATAATATTAAGACAAAACTATTTAATTTGGTATGTGAATGTATTTTGGCAGGGTGATTTAGAAAATGAAAAATGGCGGCACGGTGACTCTGTTGGTTGAGCTGATGCCTCTCAGCAAGAAGGTCGCTGGTTCAAATCCCGGCCCGGGGACCTTTCTGGGTAGAGTTTGCATGTTCTCTCTGTGCATGCGTGAGTTCTCTCCGGCTTCCTCCCACAGACCAAAAACATGACCGTTAGGTTAATTGATAACTCTAAATTGTCCCTATATGTGTGAGAGTGAATGGTTGTTTGTCTCTATGTGTGGCCCTGTGATGTACTGGTCCAGGCAGGGTGTACCTTGCCTGTTGCACTGTGACTGCTGGATATGGACACCAGTGACCCCCGTGACCCTAGAAAAAGAATAAACGGGTATAGATGATGGATGGATGGATTTAGAAAATTGCACATGAACTCTAGGGTGTCAAATTGGTTAGGGACAGCCCAGGCTGGGGATGACTCTCAGCTAACTAACACAAACAATGTTAAATTTCTGTCAAGTGGACTTACTGTCACTTATTGTCACTTTCCTGTTTCCTAAGTGTGTTTAGCTGTGGCCGCCATTTTGAATCAGGCTGTCACGAAAAATAAATTAGCTGTAGAGGCACAAATACTGGTTACCCTCTGGGAGTTTCATTAAAATGTGTCCAATGATTTGCGAGATATTTTACTAACACCACAGACAAGAAAAACACATTATCAGCTGACATCCGACACTTGGCCTCAGGTCCTCTAAAAGCTCTATAGGTGATAAACCGAACATGGTTGTGAGAATCGCCAAGTATTTGTAAACAGTTTGGGCTGTAACCCTCGGGATCTGACATGTCGCCATCGAGCATCACACCTCACTCTGCAAAGTTGAATCATCACTTTCTCTTTTTTTAACATGAAAGAAAGTGAAATTGCCTTTTTTTAAAAGTCTTTTTGTGAATGAGGATCCATTCATGTGTTTCGCCTGTGATTTACAGTAAAGAGACAATCAGACCCAACACACCCAGCTTCCACGTAGGTCAGTTCATCTTATCTCTTCTAATCAAACCACACAAAATCACATGTAATTGATTTTTTTCCCCGTGTTTTCCGATTCCTTTCAGCTTTCAGCTCTGTGAAGATAACGGTCCCTGCTCCTGTCGTCTTTGAGTAAACAAACAAGCAAAGTTGCAGTCAGCAGCAGGGCAAGCTTGCTGGAGGTTCAGTCATCAGGGTGAGGAGATTCTGGCCTGTAAGTTTTTCTCCTGGGAGACATGTTTGTTGTGTGCGTGGAGAAAGGGTTACTTGTTGTTTATTACTGTAATTTGTCTGAGTGGCTCTGGAGAGATTTCAGAGCCCTTTGAAGCGGGCCTGGATGAAGCCTGGAGCGTGGCAAGCTGTGCCCGGGATTTGAGCCCAATTTCTAATTTGTCTAACCCCTGCCTCCACCCAGCATACACCCTTTCTGTAATCCTCTGTCTCAGTCCTTTATCCTTAACCACATCATCCCGGATACAGAACTTAAGGGCCACACATACAACTTATTTTAAAGTCAGCCCACTGTGTAAACTTTCAGATAATAAAACCTGCAAATAAGAGTTTGGTTAATTGGAGTTTTCAATTCAATTCAAAAAAATTATTCATTTCATTAAAAACAAAATAACTATATACAATAAAAACAAGAAAATACACAAATAAAAAAGTCAAAAATCAAATGAAAGGTAGCAGAAGAAGAATAAATCTTAAAATGTCTGCCCTTTTTATCCCCAAAATATATTCAAAGAAAGCATAATTTACAAAAGAATGCTAAATAAAAATAAAAACATCAACTCAAACAACAATTCATATAGCTTCACATTTTGCTCTTTCATACCTTCAAAAACTAGCTTTTATCTGTCTTTTAAATATATACATAGATCTGACATTTTTAAGATCATCCTCCAGACCATTCCACAATCCTATACCCTGGATTAAACTAAACCCTGGATTAAACTATTCCCTGGATTAAACTATTCCCTGGATTAAAGTACATCTTTCTTTCAAGCAAGTACGAAAATATGGTTTCACAAACATTTCCATCCGTTTAAGATAATAACAACTGTCTCTCTTAACAAAGTTTGCCTGAATGTTGGAAGGTAATAAGTTTTTATGAGCCTTGTACTTAAACAGTAAAATATTATAATCAACCAAATCATGGAATTTCAAGATTTTCAATTTACAAAATAATGTATTTGATGGATGGTTGTAATCTTTTTTTAGTGATGAATCTTATGGCTCTTTTCTGTAAAACAAAAATTGGATTTGTAAAAGTTTTACCAGTGAGTAAGGGTTTCAAAACTCAAAGAAGAAAGCAATTTGATTTTGAGGTTTTTCTAAGAGAGTGATTGTTATTAGTTAATCAGCAATACTTCAAAAGATCTGAAATATTCTTTCAACATAAAGTTTAACAAAACAGATTTTTAAAGCTTTCCTATTAGGTTATAACACATTTTCATTATTCAGCTCACTCTGAGTATAAAATTGTGTAAAAGAAATTTCCCACTAATATTTTATTGTTATTTAGCTTACCCCTTTACTAATATTTACTAAATGTTAAAATTAAATGTTAAATTCTAAATCTAATTGGGAGAGTTAAATCCTAAATACTGTGGGTAAATGTCAGAGTTTATATTTAAGTATTTTAAAATTGAACACTGCCTTTGCTCAGCTCATGTTAGGGCGGTAACACTGCTAACGCTTCCCTACAAGACATCAAACTCTTGCAGTTGCTGCTAACGCTGCTGAAGATGGGATTCAAACTTTAAATTCAAAATGTGTTCACTGAAAACAATATGGATGGCACATTTAGTCCGACAGTTCAAAGTGACTTGTGGGGAAGCGTTAGCATCGTTAGTAGCATTAGCAACATTAGCGGTTGCTTTTGTCTCATGATGATGATGTCCTATATTCAGAGCCAAGCACCAACGGCTGCTTTCCATTCCAAAATACTTAAACATAAACTTTAACGTTTGACATTTAAGATGGGACATTTATTAACATTTTATTTTACACTTGACAACCCCTTTACAATATGTTGAGTAACAGAAGTGGAAATATTTGGAAAAATAACTCAAAGTCAAACATTTTAAAAGATTGATGAATTTATGATGGATGTTTTGCTCGACAGTCACTTCATCAGACTGTCATAGAAAAACAGAGTGTTTTTAGTCGGAGGCTTCTTCAGTTTTGTTGTAATACAGACAGATCTTTCCTGCCCACAGCCATCACCATCTACAATAACTCTTTAGTTAAATGAGTTACAACAACACCTAAGTTATCTTTGGGATCAATAAAGTATTGTTGAACTGAATTGAATTGTTTGTGTGAAAAGGGCTTCTTGGTTTACTATAGACATCAGTACATTGAGTTTTCTCATGTTGTCTCCTGAATTTTAAAATTTCAGCTTGAATTCTTACAGTTTTTTGGGGCTTTACTTATCCCAACATACTTTTGTTTTGTTTTTCTATCCAATCAGCAAGTCTATGCTTGGTGTTGGCTGGCTGTCTGTGTCCATCTTCATATTGCATGTCTGCACAGGAAGTCCACTTACTTCAGCCATCATGGACATGACTGTCTGTCGTGTCCTGCGGGGAAAAGCTCACTTAGAATCAAAGCAGGTTTAATTGGTGTCAAGCAGGCCTCAGTGAAAACGCCACCATAATCTGAGGATGCCCTACAAGACAGAAAGGCTTTTATTAGGGGACTTCCTCCGATTTTGTGTCCCTGTCTGTCCCATTGTCTCTTAACCGTTTCCCGCCCTCCTAAAATCCATCATCGCTGCTCCGTTTCCAGCTGCTCTCTTCCTCTCCCACTCAGTCTCCACTGGCTTCAAGCATATATCACCAGTCCTCCCTCCATCCCCGGTGCTTAGGTCTTTCCCTCTCTGCGGTATTGTTTTTATGTCTGATGTATGTCCTTGAATAACTGAGGGAGTTTGCCTCGGGGGAGAATTTGGTGACCGAGGTTCACCAAGGCAGTCAGGCTAACGGTGAGAACACTTCCACATCCAAAAGGAACAAACACAGGTCAGACGACAGGACGGTGGGGTTTCTCCTGCAAACATTTAATCCTGAACCTTGAAATGAGATGATTTCTGGTATTTGTGTAGTTTTCCACTAAAAACAACAAAGTTTAAAACTTTGGGCTGAAAAATACAAAAAAGAAAATGGCCACGCTGTAAAGTCATAAAACACGTCATAAAATTTATGACGCATATCGCAAACACAATCAAATAATTCCTTCACGACACATAAAAAAGTCAATAAAAATGGACTATTACATTAGTTGTTACTTTTCTCACTCAAACGGACTGCTTGTCAGTGGTGTAGGAATATTACTGCATATCTCGAGTCGTTCTCTTTCTCATGTTTTAAATTTGGTGTGTCAGTATGTTTTGGGTGTGTGACAGCTGGATCTCATAAAACGGCGTAATTATAAGACGCTTCGTCATGTTGTGTGTTATTAAATGCATCCTTTCTTGTTTTTCCAGTCATTTCATGCTGCGTAATGTGAAGAGATGACACCCTGCGCTTTTAACCCAACCGTATCCATGTAAAGAAGTCATTTTGTTGGTACAAAAAACCTTGAAAATGTGGTTTTTCTACACATTTGCTTTGAAAACACTTCAGTTTCTGTTTGTGCTTTTGCTGCCTGCTGCAATTTGTCCATATGCTGTATGTTTTTAATGTGGCAATCTTGTATTTTGCATGCTGTCTCATTTATTTTTAGTTCTTTCTTTAAGTGCTAGTGTGAACTCTTGTAATATCATCATCATCATCATCAACTTTATTTATAAAGCACATATTTAAAAACCACAAGGGCAACCAAAGTGCTGTACAGTAAGACATAAGTTAAAACAATAAAAGAAACATAAAACACATAGCAGGTTCACAGCAGGTGAGCATCAGTTAAAATACAAGACAAAATCACAGTGTGTTAAAAGCCAAAGAATAAAAGTGTGTTTTTAAAAGAGATTTAAAAACAGGAAGAGATGAAGCCTGTCTGACACTCAGGGGAAGATTATTCCACCACTTGGGACCGACAACGGAAAAAGCTCTGTCGCCTCTAAGTTTCAGCCTGGTTTTAGTGATGATCAGCAGCAGCAACCCAATAAAAGAAGACTACATTGTTTTATTGACCATACTTGTGTTACATACTTTCACTCTTGGGAAAAAAGGGCCAAAACACAAATACAATAAGTCCAAAGTACGCATAAAAGTTAGAACCTTTGTGGTGCATTATTTGTTGTTTTATTTCTGTATTGCAGTAGATATATAGAATTTTTTCTTTAAATGACAGGGATGCCAGTTATCACTCGCCCTGTTATTTCAGGCTTGTAATTCTCTGTGTGCTGGCAGGTTCTACTTGGAAAATATTGTGAAAAATTAGCAGAAATGCTAGAAAAGCTGCTTCAGCAAAAACAAATGACTTCTTACGTGTAAAGGCTGGTCTACACTTCCAGTTGCACATCTTGCTGTAACAAAAAATTGCTTAACTTCCGTCTGTTATCCCCTCAGTGACACCAGTCAGGTCCCACAGACTTTGCGGCTTACAGCGTGTGATTGGTCAGAACTTAGTGGGGGTGTTTGTTCACGATGAGCGGCACCCTGAACGGCGCGTCCTTCTGCATGTCATTTTTGCAGAAAACGATCCATTCCCTGAAGCCATTTGTTAAATAAGCAAGATGCATAACTTTGACAAGCAGCTGCTCTGATCCTATTGAGCATGTGAACGAGCAACCGACGTTCACGCCTTCATTTCACCTTTGACGTTAAAAAAAAAAAGAGGAGTTGTTCTTACTAGAACTTCTTACCTAACAAAACACAGCTACATCGTTGAGTGAAATAAAACAATATCCTGCCATCACTGTTGTTTGCTAAGCTCTGTGCTACACAGGAGTGCTATAGGAGGGCACGGGGGTTTAAAGAGACAGCATCAAAACGAGACACATCTCAAAAAATGGGCGTGGCTTGTGGAGTTGAAATAAAGGGGAATTCAGACCAAAGCATTGAAGTTTCACTTTATATAGACCCCAACTGAATGATTTAAATACCCTACTTACTGTACTTTATTGTTTTTTTTGTGTACAGTGCCCTGAGACAACAGTTGTTGTGACTTGGCGCGATATAAATAAACTGAATTTAATTTAATTTAAATATGAAAAATAATAATTTAAAGCTTAATTTGTCTCCTTTAAAGCTGCACTGCATAAAATGAATAAAAAAATGATAGAAAAGCTGCACTGAGTGAAATAAATTACCATAAATGCTGGAAAAGCTGTACCACCCACAATAAATTACTATAAAAATGAGTGAAAAATTGTGATGCATGAAATGTATTCTCATAAATATAAGTATTCACAAAAATCTATATTGATTTACCTAATTTCCCTCTGGGATAAATAAAGTAGTTTTGAATTTGAATTGAATTGAAATAAAAGTATCGTTTTATTCAACTAAAACTTACCAACCCTGAATTCAGTTAGGACTTCATTTGGATCCAGATCCAAATCACGTGTAATTTGTGACCCATGTCGCAGTGGTTGAGATAAACACACTGTTGATGTGAAGCTTGACTGAAATGACAGAAATGACTGTTATTCAGTAAAGCATTGTTTCCTGTCACATCTTGGTTTTTTTAAAAAAAGAGAAAATCCTGGGAGTTCCTTATTCCATCGCTGATAAGACGACTCCACTCACTCTGAAAACCATGACGTCGTCACGTTTGAGACATAATGAATAGTAGAATTATAAAAGTCATCATTCATTTATTTATTTTCTTCTCATTTAAAGAGCTTCACACTTTAAATCTAAGCACAATCAGCATTTGAAATCTATAATAAGAGAGTACTTTCATTTCTTTTCAGCACACCCATCTGCTTGCACATGCACAAAACCAAATCATAAAGATAAAGGAGCAGCTGCTTCTCCCATGTGATGCCTGTTGTGTTTTGTCAGCAGGTTTAACTGAAAGTGTAACAGTAACCATAATTACTGTTGATCAAGAACAGTCAGACAATGAAAACACATAACGACAGCGCAGACAGCTGCTTTTCCAACATCTGTTCACACTGGCACACCTGGCCCTCAGGTAACTCCTGATATTTTAGAAAACCATCAACCACACATCCTGATCCTCCAACTTATTGATTGTTTTTCCTTTTTGATCTTTTGGTTTAAATCGTTTTTTAAATTTTTACTTTCAAACTTCCCTCTTGGAGCTGATCCAGATCCAGCCATCATGAGAAAGCAGATGATTCTGTGCCGCCGTGCACACGTCACTGCGCTCCCAAGGTGGAAACACCATTTTTGTAACAGGAACCAGGAAGTGCAGGCGAGTCCAAACTCATCCCGACAGCTTAGCAGCAACGGTGGACGCCTAACTGCCATTGTTTCGAAAGGCTGCACAAAGTTCATTTCTTGTTTCATGACGAGACAAGCTCGCACTTCTTCAATCGAAACTATCGTTGAGATCTCTGTGTACCTGCAGGACAGGAGATGTCAGGTTTTTAGACTTTGTTTAGGGATTTTTTTTTCTTTTTTTATGTTTAAGGGAAATGCTTGTTAAAATTTTTTTTAAAAGCATCCCACCGTTTATCTTACTACAAGACACTGCAATCAGCCCTCCAGCCAATCAGTCTTTCACTTCTTTCTTTGCCTTTGTTCTTGTTCTCCGCTTTTCTTCTTTTCAGGCTCTCCTCCTCTCCACCTCTCCTTTTGAACTCCCCCCCTCATCACTCCCCCTTTTCTCTTTCTCTCTCTTTCATTTCATTTATTTCTGAATGCAACCCTTTTCTATAAGCCCCCCCTTTTCTCTTTCTTTCTGCCCCCCCACACTCCCCCAGCCATTTCTTCTCCACCCCTCTCTTGTTCGATCCCTGACTCAACTTTCACATTCCTGGAGCATTCCTGTAGGATTAGCCTTTAGCATTCTTAGGCTTTGCAAAGGCCACGGCCCCCCCACTGTGACGGTGGCAGGCAGTAACGAACGACAGAGAAAAGTGTGTGTGTTTTCTATGAGTGTGTGTGTTCTCGCTTCCTTTCATCGCCACACTCTTCTATTCCTGCTGCCCCATTTCCATCTTGCTCAGCTTCCATCACAGTCAGCAAACTTTAGTTCTCACCACTAATGTCCCGGGAGTTACTGTGTGAACACGGGCCAGCAGATGCACAAACATTTATTTAGAAAATAGCAAAGTTCAAAAGCAATAATCATGCTGCAAATGCTTTATTTTTAAATGCAGGAATGTGCATTCTTATCTAAACTTATCTAAAATCGAAAAAATCCATTGTGTAGGCTATGCAAAAAAAAAAGGTTTTGTAAATGATCACATTTTAAATTTCAAAAGACTTTCTGTGGCACAAGAGTGCAGGAATTCTGAAAAAATGAGACAATTACCAATTAACCTAACAGATGTATCTTTGGTTTGTGGGAGGAAACCGGAGTGCTCAGAGAAAACCCACACATGCACAGAAAGAAGATGCAAACTCTACCCTGGAGGGAGTTCAGTCCGGCAACATTTCTTGCTGAGAGGAATTAAAAAATTTCACCAAAATTTTGAAATTCCTGATCAGCCCCGACCTGTACTTTTATAAAGAAAGTTCTCTATGAGTGCATGTTAATCTGTCTGCTTATATAAGACTTGACGCGTATTATTCACTCTCAGAAAATAATTACTAATAGTAGTTAGCCTGGTCACTGAGCTCAATCAGCAAATCCTACAGTTTCTCTGATTTGTAACTGATACATGGTTTAGTTGAACTTGTCAGATCAAAGGTTGAAGAATTTAAAACAGTATGACATGCTGCAGGTGTAATCCAGCCCCCCCTTTCCTTTAAACCTAAAAATCATAAAAAAAATGGAATCGTCAACTTTCGCAATCTCCGGTGGGGAAACATTATTTGAGGACATACACTTGTGCGTGTGTTTCTGGCTGTGGAGAAAGTTTGTCCAAAAAGGAAATTTGTCTTAGACCACAAGCTAAAGCATTACACTCAACATTACACAATGCAATCCTTTGCATTAAAGCATTTTAGACAACTTGTGAAAATTTTAAAGACATCTACGTTAAAGATGAAATTTTAAAAATCAACTGGAAGCCTTTTTTAGTTGTCTACATGCTGTAATGCTAACAAATGCATCAAATATGTAAATTTTATTAGGAATTTAAATTTTAAAATTTTTCATATGTTGGCATAAGTTGTCTAAAACGTTATAATGTCACAGGGACCCACAAGACATCACAACACAATGAGTAGATGACAGGTTTTCAGCATCACAGGTGGGATTTTGTCCTGATCATTTCCAATCATTTTCAAACTGACCTACAGGTGGGTTTATAAAAGAAAACCAGTTAATCGTTACCAAAGTAAAGTTAGGATAAATATATATGATATGAAACAATAAAAACCATTGTGCTAGGATTCAGAGCCCATGATATATTGAATGGATGGCTGTAATAAAAACACACACTCAGTTCATCAATTTCCTCTTGTATCCTGCTGCTCTAATTTTTCAGTCCAAGCCTTCAAGCTAAAAGCGAAGCACTGTGAGGTAATCGTGGCCTCTTCACTGTTTGTCTTTGTGTTTCTATAAGGGGGCTTTGTGTCGAGTCAGTGTTACAAGCCAAACTGGTAGCACTGGCCTACCACATGTGGAAACACTCACTTCACCTCCCAGGATAAAATACTTGGCAGGGACAGACAGGAGCAGGAGAGGGCGGGGGGGGAGAGGGGAAGGGAGAGGAGTGTCTGTTGGGGAGGCGGCGAACGAACATCGTGAGGATCAACTTCCTTCAGCCAAAATAAAAAGGGCGACCAGAGCCAGGGATGCACCTCAAAAACCTCTCAGCTGTTTCCACCTTTTCTTCTGCCAACAGGACTACCCCCCCCCCTCCTCTTCCCTTTTTTTCTCTCCCCCTCTTTTTATTGGACTCACTGTTTCCCTTCAGGTGCCAAGTATAAACTTGAACACACTATTCTACTCTAAATATCTCCACGAACTCTTCCTGTTTAAAAACAAAACAAAAAAAAAAACACGTTTCACTTAACTTTCAGCTGTTTCTACGCTGAAGCTGAAGCTTTTTCTTTTTTCTTTTACTTTCCTTTCTGCCAATTTATCTCCCAAATCAGACTGTGTATCTAAATCCCCTTTCTTGGCTCGTGTTACAGCACTTTCTGTAAATGCACAGCACGGTATTTTGTTCCTTCCACATCAAGCTTATAGCTTTCTGTCAGGCTGCGCCGCTGTGGGCGTCCCAAAGGGAGACGGCTCCCTCACGTCTAAACATCTGTCCATCCCATTACCGTAGCGACGGATGAAGCTGAGGTCCTTTTACTCATGTTGACAGCAACATTGGCGTGAATGGGAACGATATCCAAAGGCCTGATATTCCCCAGCGTCTGCTCAAAGCTCCGGATCATGTGAGCCAGCTGGCTGAGAGACACAAGGAGTTTCACTGGGCGGTGTTCCGCTGGGCATCAAATCGGGTCCCGGATGTTTTCTAAGTATGGGCATGTTAAGAGCTTGCATGGGGATCAGTGTGAGAATGGGAGTGAATCCCCCCCTCCCCCTCCTACACAGGGCATCATTCGGCTGGCTCGTTTGGTTGGAATGTGACTCAGGAAACCCATAATGGGGTTTGCTGTGTGCGCTGCTGTCAGGATGGCTGTTGTCATCCAGAGGAAACGGATATGACTTAAAGTCTGCAGCAGATGATGATGATTAAACTGGAAATGTAAAGACATTTCAAATAAAAAGCCCAACATTCCTTAAAGGAATTCCTATCGTCTGCTGCCTTTCATTCCAGATTTTTTAGACTAAGATCATCTTCTGTTAGGAAATGGTGCTCAGAGTGTGTACTCTGAATGACTCTCTGTTACTACTGCATCAAATTTTAGCTCAGCATCTGTAAAACTGACTTTTTTTTTTTCTTTGGATTAGCAAAGATGTGGCATTGGAATCTGATAATGAAATGAATAAAGTGAACCTGTCGTTCCTGCGGAGAATAACCAATATTCAGCCCGACTCTTAACTGGTACATGAAAACATGATCATATAACACCTGTGCTGGCTTCATTACACTGGTTACCTGTATCTTACAGAGTTGATCTCAAGATTTTATTGTTAGTTTTTAAAGCTTTGAATGGCTTTGCTCCAACCTATCTTTATGATCTTTCACATGTTCATTCTTCATCTAGAACATTGAGGTCAAACAACCAGATGCTTCTAGATGTTCCAAGATCCAAATTCAAGAGTAGAGGTGATTGTGCTTTCACTGTGTCTGCTCCCAAACTATGGAACAACCTGCCTTTTTACATTAAATCTGCTCATAGCTTGGAAAACTTCAAAGTGCTTCTTAAGACTCACTTTTATTCAAAGGCATTTAATTAAAGTAAGGCCTGATATTGTAATTTATCTGTTCTTACTATTGTTGGTTGTAAATTTATTGTGTATTTTTAGCAATTATTGTGTCTTTGTGATATTTGTGGATTGCTGTACAGCACTTTGCTATCAGCTGTTTTTAAAAGCGCTTTATAACTAAAATTGACATTGACATTCTTACAGTAAACACTTTAATGTTTGAGAGGTCCTGAAACCATCTCTGCTGGTAACATTTCGAGGTCTGGTTTGCAGGTAAAACCCTCTTGCAGTTTAAAAGGGGTGTGTTCAGCAGGTTGGGATAGAGACTGGAAACGTTCTTAACTTTCTTCATTGCACAAAATCAACTTAAATATATTAATTATCCTACAAATAAAGTGGCACATTTTTTCCCTCAAAGGCAGCCATCCCGTGGAGCAGCAACTGGTCAGAGCCATTTTTTTAACATTAGCGGCCATCTTGAACTGGGTTGACTCCAAAAGTTAAACAGCTGTAGATTTTCATCTAATCATTACATTCTGCAACTTTCATTATGATCTGTGGAGTGGTTCATGCACTTTTCTATGGCAATAATAAAAAAAAAACAAAAAAAGAAAACATAAGTGATTAGTCAGGTGAATAATCTCTGACAGAGATTATGTGAAAGAACAAAAACTTAGGAAGAATTTTAGTTTATAAGTGCATCACAATGTTAATATGATCTTGCATAAGGACTACAAATAGCAAGAATAAACAAGACTTCTTTAATTTAGCTGAATTTCCTATAATTAAATATTTTATCTACTATTGATAGTCCAGTACAGTAATTATTATTCTTATTTTTATTTTGATCTATGTTTATTTTTTATTGTTACTATCTTTATTATTGATACAGTTGAAAATGTAACATAGCAACATACTGTTTCTGTGGATTGATGTACGTATCTGCTGCTTCTATTACACCTGGAATTCCCTGCGTGAGACAATAAAGGCTGTTTCTATTCTATTTCTATTATATTCTGTTATTATTATTATTAGTGTGGTGGAAATATTTATGTACCTGACAGGGAACATGATAAGAAGATACGAGGAGTATTTTATGAAGAGTCAAACAATGATTTATTGTGATATTGCAA
>JARVGW010000086.1:14002251-14044896 GCA_031762495.1 Anablepsoides rubrolineatus | reverse complement strand
ACAATTTATATGGATAGTATTTATTTTTTACAATAACAAGCTGGAATGAAAACAAACAAAAATGAAATAAAAGTAACGACCTTCTACTTCTTGTTATTTTTAAAAATGTAAGGAGTAAAAAGTACAGATAATTGTGTAAAAAATGTAAGAAGTAGAAGTAAAAAAGTAGGCTGAAAAATAATTACTCAAGTAAAGTACAGATACCCTAAAATTCTACAGTAAAGTATTTATACTTAGTTACTTTGCAACGCTGCTAATGAGAGCTTTCCAAACAGAAACATATAAAAGTGAAATATTTTAGCTAAAAATAAGTTCCACAAAAATCCGGATCTATCTTGTCTGAGCTCTCTGACAACAGACATCTTTGATCAAAATCCCAGCAGGTGATGGAAGCTGGGAATCTCCTCTTTTACCTAGCGTAACATTTCCTAATAGGCCATCAAAGACCCAACAGTGCACACAAGGACCCAGGCCGTCCACTGTGACCTCAGGTGACCTCTGTGCGGGTGAGTTCCTTTGCCCACAGGCGTACTTGGCTTACGACGAGCCAAAGGTCATGACAGGAGTGGAAAGAGAGGAGAGATGATGGGAAAAGAGATTTAAAAAAAGAGGATGGGGAGGGAAGTCAGTCTTCAACACAGAACTAAGTCCAGATTATTTAGGATAACCAACTGAGGTGTAAGTGTTCTCCAGAGGCAGGGGGGGAGGGGGGATAGAGAGGAGCCCTGTTCTCTTCCTTGCAGAGCACAAAGTGTGTCTGTAGTGAAGTCAGCTGGTGACAGCTGAACCCTCTGAATCTGTACACCTCAACTTAGCCGCCGCTTCGCATACTCGCTGAAAAGCCTGATTCATGCGTTCATGCTGGTAGCAGAATGATTCACAGCGCAGCACGCTCGCGAACGTGCTCGCGCTACACAAACACGTTCGGACCCCAAGCGGGGGGCCGGGGCCGGGGGGGGGCTCCCAACACAATCACCTTTTCTTCTTTGTTGGGAAGCAGGAAAAACAGCGGTGCGACACGGCGGCTTCTCGGCCCATGTGGAAAGACTCACGGGAGATTACCGCGGCGTAGCCTGAGCCCCCGGCCGAACAAGGGCCCAGCTGTTGAACAGGAAGTCACCTCCGGCACGGTCCTGCTCCTCCGGCAACCCCTCTTTGCTGCCTGGTGGGCAGTCGGTTGAGGGGAGGAAAGTCAAAGCAGACACCGATACAACAAAGTCTTTGGCTCAAGAAAAGCGCCCAGTGTTTTCAGATTGTGTGTGTGTGAAAATCTGAAAGAGACTGAGTGAGCGGGAGGAAGTGTTCAAGATTGATTAAGTGCATTATTCAAGTAGAATAAATCCTGTGGAGTTATGACTTTAAGGGAGAGTTTAAATCTTGGGAAGCATGGTTTTGTGGAAAGGTTGTAAGTAATTAATATCTAACCTGTTGCAGATCGCTCTGCAAAAGTTTAATTATAACCTGATTGACAATGGAGATGTACAGTGACGTTTGAACACTCATGAGTGACTGTAATCTAGTTAAAAAGGGCCAAATTCTAAAAATTAATGTGACCACCGAGTCACCCCTTCTTAACATACAAAAATTGAGAGAAAAAAAAACATCCCCCACACCCCCTGTAAGACCTTATGTAATAATGTAATAAAATCAGGCTTCAAAATGTAATAAGCTCGTACTAAAACCGCATTATGACACAAAATGTAATAAAAGTCTTTAACACATTATGTAATACTTGCAGCCACATTATGTAATAACGTTTTTACATTTTGCTGCAATTATTACAAATGTGTTGGTGTAATAATCTGGTGCATTATGTAATAAACAATCAAAAACCAGTATTTCTGTTCATTTTAATCAATATACTTGTAATAACTGTCATGTTGCAAATACTACATAATTAAATCTTTATAACTTTGGTCAATAAACACAACTTCTCATTATTTATTTGCATTTTCAGTTTTACTGTCCTGATCTCTGTTACAGAAATTATTCTACTTTGTAGAAAACTCCCAAAATATGTCTAAAAGTTAGTTGTACAAACATGTCAACCCCTTCAGACATTTACCTTTATAATGAGCCTTAAAAATATGTAATTTTCGTAAAAAAAAAGTATTAATCACACGCAGGGAGGGTTGGGGGGTGCAGGTGGACCTATATTAAAATATATTGATTAGGATGAACAGAAATACTGTTTTTGATTGTTTATTACATAATGCACCAGATTATTACACCACCACAGTTTGTAATAATTGCCGCAAAATGTAATAACATTATTACATAATAAGGCTGTGAGTATTACAAAATGTGTTGAAAACTTTTATTACGTTTTGTGTCAATTATTACATAATGTGGTTTTAGTGCGAGTTTATTACATTTTGTAGCCTGATTTTATTATATTATTACTAAATATGTTGATATCACAAAATGAGGTCTTACAGGCCCCCATCGTCTGTTCCTAACATTGTAGCTTATATTGAAAAGAAAGCAGGAAGTGAAAGAGGAAACTGGTCGTGGGTGAGCTCAGCTTTACTGTCAATAGTACGTCCATCCTGTCCAGGTCAAACTACTGAACTATAAAGGCCCAGCTAACAGGATTAGCAGCACCTAATTAGAGGGTTTTCAGCTGCATGTGCAAATAAGCTTTCATTTAGCAACAGTGTGGACATGGTCATCTTTAAGCAAAATCATGACACATTCCTTAAACAGAGGGGCAGAGATTAGTGCTTGTAAAATGGCTTCCTTTGCTTTTAAACAGTGTGTTGTGCTGTTGGAGATGGTCTTATGTTTGGAGCAGTGGCTGGTAGAAACGGGATGGTACTGGGGATCAAATAGACTTAAAAAACTGAATAATTACTTTTGTTTAAAATCCATAAATCCAAGTTAGAAGCTAATGCAAATGCTATTTTATAAACCTCTGTCATTCTCACACAACTTGTTTATTTTGGCCTTTTTCCTCCCAGTGTAGTGACGTATCTCGCAGTGGGAGGGGCTTCCCATGAACTCAGCGCAGTGTGTCTCAGAGGCGTGACCACACGTCTGCTGTTCAACTACAGCTCGAGTATGTGGAAGCCTTTAAGCTAGGTGCCTCTGCTACCTCTGTTTGTCAATAACTGTAGAATTGTATGTAAATAATTATGTTTGTTAATGACCTTTCTTCAGAGTCCCACTTTAAAAGATCTGGGGTCGAATTTATATAGAATTGCATGGAAACCATACTAAAAGTGAACGTACGACCAAAAGGCAAAAATGGCGTACACCTTTACTTTATAGATCACAGCTGCACCTCAGAGTTTGCGCACAAGGTCCCGCCTAAGGTTCTGCCCTCTCCACGCCCACACTCAATTATAAACAGTCAATGCAAAGTACATCATGAATGTTAAGGTGTTTTTAAATCAGTCAGCTGATCAATGTCAAAAAAAGCGATTGGCTCAGACACGCGCTCCATCGTGCGTCTGGAGGATGACAGCTGCTCACATGAACAGATTGTCTGTAATTGACACAGATTTTCTCTCATTTTGCAGGTTTATAAATGTTTAGAGTAATTTAATGAATTGTTTTTAAACCCAGGTTCAGTTTTATTTTCTCTCAGAGCCTGCAGGACGATAAAAACAATAATCACGCCAAGTTTGGATTTTATAAATCACAACCTTTGTGTGAAAAGTGGCGTTTACGCAAGTTTCTGGGCTCGTTTTGTGCGTACGCAAGCTTAATAAATCTAAACCCTGCTCTATAACTTTGATGCTGAACAGCAATAGAAGCTGTATTTTAATCCAAATAAAAGCCATTTATTGAAGAAGAAGTTCTTTGATTTCATCTTTGAGTGAACTTTCAGATGACATTCACCGTCAGGACTGTGCCACATTCTGCAGGAAGCTGAGACACGCAGCCCTTTTTGGGTTTTTGACATCTGGAGCTTTAATGCAGCTTCTGATTTTGTGCCTACGCAACGGACGAAGCTCAGAGAGATGGGAAGACACAGTGATTTGTTTGAAGGCCAAAATGTGGACAGAGCCGTATAGAAAAAGTACAACAACCTCTCCCTGCAAGAGAGAGAAGCGCACTCGGTCATTAGCATTGCAGATGTTGGAGATAGGAAGCATAAAAAGGCCTCATGCACGGACCCTGAATCCGAGCATTGTCCGAGACGTGCGCAGCGGCCTCGCTGCATGTGTGGGAGTGGAGTTAGGATCCAGTGGTTGGAATTCACTGTGGATATGTGTGGGATTCAAGGCTTTCCTCTTATCACAGCCAAATGTCAAAGTGAGGATGTAGTGGCGTGGAAACAGAATAAAGCATAGCAGGAATACTTCTCAGGCTGTGTCAGCGGCGTGCTTCTCGTTCAGCTGCGGATACAAGTGCGGCGCTCTCGTTTGAGCCCTCAGCTCTCCAGCTGATACGCTGATATAACAGGAACAGGGTGATACTCTGTGAGAAAATAAACCCTCCCGCTTTCTTTTCCCAAACCTTTACGAACGGAGGTTTTACAAAAGCTTCCCTGACAAAATAATCAGATATCAACCGATCTGACTTTTGAAGCCAACAATCTAATCAGCTGAAAGATTAACACTAAATGATGAAGTCAGATAATTGGGTGAAGGGGTAAAGAAACCCCTCCGGTCACTTATAGACTGGACAAGTTGACTTATCTCCTGTTGCCTCCCTGATCTCTCATCCAACATGATCAAATGCAGCCTAACAATGTTAGCTCTGCCCTGTCCACAAACTAAACTCCCCCGTGACCCCCATTAACCGGCTATGTCTGCTTATTGCACGGCCCGTCGGTTCTGTTTGAAGTGTGTGTGTGTGTGTGTGTGTGTGTCACTGTCGCCTCCAGCTCTGTGACAGATGACCTGATGACCGCGTCCTTCAGCGGAGGAAGGATCAATAAATACAAAGGGTCCTCCTCCCATCATCAAACAAGCTGAATCCATGTGTGTTTGAATATACAAATGTGATTGCACGTGTGTGTGTACACACACTCTCTACTCTTACGAGGGCTGCTGCAATTCTGGTTCTGATCAATACCAATGGTGGATGATTAGCATTAAACATGGATATTGATCAGGTGTGTTTGTGCTGAATGCTCCCTAGAGCACGCTGGTGCGTAATGATCCAATGGCCTCATAATTGACAAATTAGAGTAAAAACAATTACATTAGATCAGTTAGTTGTCATTTTCTTAGAATATAGAATCAGGTTTTGAGGTAATAAAGAAATAATCTAAGATATTAAGTTAAATATAACTTAAAAACTTTGCTCAAAATGTACCATTCCTTTAAGTCAGGGGTGTCAAAATCACAGAAAGCCACATGAGCATTATGGTGGCCCTCAAAGGGTCAGTTGTAATTAACTTTAGCAATTAGCAATGAAATGAGAAACATCTCGTTGCTACAAGTGACAACCATAACTGAGCTCTACGTGGTATTTCCTGCATAGAAACAGTGTTTTAACACATCTTATTATAAACACTGAAAAGTACTATGTGTACAACTGACGAAATGTGAAATAAATATTAAAAGTAACAGAGTTTTACTCACTGCTGAGCGTGATAAACAGCTACCATCTTGAATTCTGAAACATCCCACTTTCCAACAGGGAATTCCCACCGCAGGTACGTTCCATTTGCAACATACAAGTGGGAGATTCCCACTTCAGTGGAAAATGCCAAAAATGCAGTGAAATGGAGATTTCACACAGCAAAATTTCACCTAGTGGTGGGTTATTGCACAGGTAAAATAATCAATGTAGTTTTTTTGGTGAATGATGGCTTTAAAGCTGCTCATTTTAAAACATTATTACATCTTTGAAGCTCTCAGGCTATATAAAATGCTGTGGCGGGCCACATTTGGCCCACAGGCCTTAAGTTTGACATATGCTTTAAAGTGAATAAAGATTGTCCAAAACTGCTTTTAATACTTGCACATGTGTATTATACCAGAGAGCAAAACCTTTTGAATTCATTGCCATCCACAGACTATTTTGTGAGGACAAAGCTTCAAATAGTTAATCATTTAAATGTAAAAATAAATAAGTTCAGTAGAAATTGCTGACCTAAACATTTTAGGTAAATCTAACATTTTCATTTTTTGAGAGCTATTGAAATATTTCATAATCCAAAGACAACACAAAGTGAAATCAAAATAAATTTATCTGCACCAGGTGAATGAAAAAAATGTAAACTGCCTACTGTTTGTATAAAAAAAGATAAATTATTTTCAGTTTCTTTTCTTGTGAAAAAGAAACTGATAAAACTGTATAACCATGGCATCGTAAAATCCATTTTAGAGTCAGATGCTTCCAGAAGATGCTACAAAGAAAATAATGTCAAAAGTCTGAGAAAGGAGCGGATTATTAAAAATGTTTAAAAGTTGAACTAATCATGCAATTGAGTTTTTCACTTGTATTATAGGCTGACCCAAATAAATGCAGGGCCAAAGAGGATTCCACTAATTAATGAGAAAAATGTAAGAACAAAGTTGGCTCATTCTCACAAAAAAAAACTGTTGATGTTGGACGCTTAAAGCTTCTTGGGATTGCATTGCACACATTTTTTTGTGGCAGAAGTAAGCCCTGAAGGAAAATAACATCCTGCCAACAGTAAAAACACTGTGATGATGAAATCAGAAGATTTCTCTATCAAGTCATTTAAAGAAAAATGCTTCCTGGAGACAGAAAGGTGGATTTAAGGTACTTTAAAAGAAAGATTCTAGGTCCAAAAACATCAAGATATTAAATGTAATCGATCATATGCTGCATTTGGGAAAAAAACAGTTCAATATTAATGTATTTGGGAAACACTGAACATTGCGCTGACAGCAAAAATGTCATCTCCACCTTTAAGAATAGCTCGCTCTGTGATGTTGTTGTTTTTCTTTATTTTTTTTACTTCCATTCACCTCAAATATGCAGCCTGCAGCCGACGGTCACAGCAGCTTTCTGAGAGTTTGGTCGAGCTGCATAACTTGAGGTGAAGGCTTGTGTATTTTCCATCCTCGCGCAGCATGAAGGGAGATTCGCCCTCACATCTCACAGCAATCTGTCAGAGAGCCACAAGCAGCACGCTGACACACTAAAACAGGGGCTCTATTCTCCTCAAATGTTTCTCAACCTAGATGAGTCACAGGGCAACTGGCACTGCTTGAAACAAGTGTGTCGGCCCTTCGGTTCCTTGCGGCCGGGGCTGAGGGGATAATAAGAGACCTGGAAGAAATAAGGGGCCTTTCTAATCCCAACCTCCTCATAGACAGCACTATTATCAGCCTTGTGTTTAAGTCAGATTACATGCTGCAATTAAAGGAGGCATCGGCGGGTTCCTTTATGGGAATGGCTACGACGAGCCAAGGGCTACGGGTTTGCAGAGTTTTGGAGAAAACTCCTTGTTTATGAAGGCTGACAAAGTGTCCTGGTGGTAGCAGTGGAATGGTTTGGTCATGAGGTTATGCTAAACATGGGTGGAGATGCATAAACACGGATGTACACGGTGGAATATTTTCATATGCAAGGCAAGAGGGGAAAAAATTAAAGAAGGTGTTCATGCACATTTTATACTTTTGCAAGCAGACAGAGGTCTGAGTCACACTAAAAGCATGCTGCTCACTGGGGTCTAACGCTTTACGAGCATTTTAACCTTTTAAAAAGCAGAAATCCTTTAAGTTTGCATGTTATTTGCATTTCAGGGAAATGAGCTGGCAATAAATCATGCGAGCTGGACAGCCACATAATTTAGAGAGTGAAAACAGATTATAGATATGAGGAAACCTGTTACAACGGGACAGTGTGGCTGGATGATTCACACAGATCCACTTACACATGCAAATGAAGCTCATCTGTTTTAAAGGCTTGATGGAGATGTAGCCGTTTGTGTAAACCTTTAAACCAACATTAGGTACAGTCTTAAGTAACAATGTGCTAATATGCTAGGGATTATGTAAAAAAGATGTGAACAATAAACATCTTACATGTTGTACATAGTGATTTGAACAAATTAAAGGGAACCCTGACTAGTTGTAACATTGGACATATATGACGATATAACATTAGTGCCCAAGCTAAAAATGTTAGCCTGCGAACTAAGGCTTTATACTAATGAATATGTGACATTAGTTCATATAGCTAACGCTATATTGCCATATATATTGATATATATATGGATTAGCTCAGGCGCTAATGCGAAAGCTAACAGGCTAAACTGAGGTTTTCCTTCCATGAAGCAGCTCTGTTGTCCTCAGTCCACATTTTCAGTAGCAAGCTGAGCCTTTTCTACCATCTCCTCTCTGTCAACATGCACTGGTTTAATTCAAAAAGGTTGGTTATCAGATATTGTCCAAGTTTAACCTTTAAGGTGGATAGAGCTTGCACCTAGTCATCATTTACCCAGTATGCTTTGCAGCGCAAATAAATGGTGCCATCCCTGTAACAATATATTCTTTAAAATTTATTTAAAAAAAATTATAAAACACCCTGCAGTATTTTTAGTCTTTGTCATATAGCTAAATTAAAGGTTTGTCAAATAATGTCTGTTACAATTAGTCAGGGTGCTCTTTGTTTGGAGAAACAGAGTTTCAGTCTGACTGTCTCACAGCAGCGGGTGTGTGTGGCACTGAAGAAGAGGCCAGTAGGGAAATCAGAGGAGACACCTTAAATGCAGTAAAATTGTTTTCAGATTTTCCATTGATGGACAGTTTCCTTTCAACCATTTACCTACCTCACACACACACACACACACACAGAGGCACCTCTGAAGCTCTGGTCAGTTGTTCTAAATCTGGACATCGTTACAAAGTTCTTAGCTCGACCCTTGACCTGTGACCTGTGATCCTGAAGTGCCGTTGCCATCGTGAGCCACAGAGGTGGGCAGGATGGAGGGCTAATCTGAGACAGGAAGTCACGGCCGGAAGAGAAGTAGAGGGGCCGGTGTGGGCTGATTGATATATATCCAAATAAACCAAAACTGATCAAAGGCGTAGATAAGTCTCGAAGAAGCCCTAAAAAAAGTGTTCATATCGAGCCCCCACTCCCACCCCCTTTTTTTATTTCTCAGAAGCAGAAGTCACGAAGTGTGAGGGATATCTGAGACACCGGTGGCATCCGGTTTCTGCCCCGACTTGTGCTTTACACATGATTAGTTACAGGAGGTGAACAGATGAGAACATGTAATGAAACGGAAGATGAATGGGATGAAACAAGAAGTAAATCTTAAACAAAGAAGATGCCTCTTATCTTCCCTCACGTCTTATCTTGGCTGAGCTAATCTCCAATCATCTAAAAGCTTTTGGATTACTCCATCCATTCAACGACCCCTTATGCTCCTACAACTGAAAGTGTAAGACAAACATTGTTATGAATTATTTACACACGTCTATACAGGGAAGCCCCAATATTTTTGCCCTAGCATGTGTATGTGTGTGTGTCTTTTTTGCAAAATATCCCCTAATCGATGGATACATTTACAAAACGTAAACACGGAATGCATTCTTTTAGGGCACATGTATCAAACTCAAGGCCTGTGGGCAAAATGTGGCCTGCCACAGCATTTTATGTGGCCCTCAAGAGTTTTAAAGGTGTATTAAAAAATGTTGTAAAAGCATTGACCATAATCTACATCTCCCATACATACATGTCAACTTTTTTGGACCTGTATAATGAGCCTCAAAAATTCGTAATTTTTGCAAAAATTTCAGGGAAGGTGGCAATCCATACAACATGACATGTAGTAGGCAAGTAATGAATGTTGATTATTTTTATCAGCAAAATGACAGCATTCCATCACTATGTGGAAGTGCACAGGGTTCAATAGTAGCAGGCAACAAGACAAATTTGCTGTAGTGTTTTTAAAGAAGACTTAACTCTGTTTCTATGCAGGAAATACAACGTAGAGCTCAGTTATTGTTTGTGTTCATGAAACATCAAAGTTAATTACAGCTGGCTTTTTGAGGGCAACCATAATGCTCGCGTGGCTCTCTGTGAATTTTAGGGAATTCTAGGCCTTTGATTTAAAATATATCATTTTTTTTTGGTCCAGTCCAGTTTTGTTCATCTCATTGTTCCCTGGAGCCCCAAACTGCAGTTATTTTAGTCATGTCTTTGTTGAGTAGCAGGCATAGCTAAATGTCTGAGGCAGGACCAGACAGGTACGAGGGTTCAGAGTGTCAGCGGTTCAGAAAGTTGAGGGGTGAAACGATGGGGTGGAGATGGGAGGATAGGAGAATGCCATTCTGTAAGATGATGATATAAATAAATAAAAATAAATAAATAAGGAGTCAGATACTAAACTGCACTGAGGTTATATAAACAAACTTTATAAGTAATTGATTGGTTTAAAAATAGATACAGTTTAGAAATTGGAATAAGAAACTGTATGTGTAGAGATGTGATGTTCAGCCAAGCTTATATTATTTATTATTATAGATGTTCTATAAGCCTTTTTTCCTACTCAACACTTAGTTTACAGTACATACACTCACTGTTTCTCTTTATCTTTGAAGTTATTAATCACTGAGATGATTTGGGTCTTGTTGGGTCTTGTTTTTGACTCAAACTGGCTGACTCGTGCAAAGATGCTCTTTGTTAAATAAACAGCCTTGTCTTCATAATGTGCTGATTTTGGTAATTTATGGTTTTTAACCGCTAATAAAATCATTTGCTGCAGTTTAAAGTCATAAAAACGTTTTGGTGGGTTGATGGGAATAAGTGAGAATATAGGTGAGGACTCCTCACTGAAGGGCTCGTTCTGCTCTCTGACTGTTAGAAATGCCAGAAATGCCAGAGTTCATTCTATGGAAAGAGATAGTTTGGAACTTTTGAAGTGAAGTTTTCTGGAAAGGTTATGAATAAATGAAATAGCTACTTGAACAACTTTTGAGAAGTAAGGGTTAAATTCTGACAGAACTGACAAGCTAGAGGCTAGTCTGAGTGAGAACAGGTAAGATGTAGAAAGTCATTTTAAAACAACTGTTCTCAAAGGTTTTATAGTGGTTCATGGAAACGTTCTCTGGAAACCTTAAAGGCGGCAGTATATTACATCTGAACTGCTGAAATCGTGCCGAACTGTCTCGGTTTCATGACCAAAATTGCGTCATTCTGTTCTCATTGTTGACATTTTTGGCATTTCTTGTCGCGACCCACGGGCCAAATTTTATTCATGTTTATTGAGTGTTTGTTTGTGCTGAAAGCGCTCAGATGCTATTTTTTACTTCAACTGCTCGCTTAAAAAAAAAATCTTGCATTCAGAGCCGACTGGAAGCAGCGATTTATAAAAACACATAAAAGGGGATAAAACAGACGTTTTTTCACGGTGGAATATGACTGATAAAAACTTTGCTTAATCTGGGACCAGTTTGTGGATAAATGTTGAGTGACGAGTCTCGGACTTTTTTTTTCCTGCATTCTGGACTTCAGTGGGACAAAATCCCATGCAGTGATGTATGCTGCAGCAGGAGGGGTTTCCCCAGGAGCTCGGCGCAAGGTTTCTCAGGGACTATGTAAGGTGTGTGCGAAAACGAACGCCGAAAAACCACGTGACTGCGCATCGACTGTTCAGCTTCTCATGCAGTATACTGCCGCCTTTACACTGCTGACAGTGTTGCATTATATGGTATTTCAAAAATATTGTAATTTCTCTCTTACTTTGCCAGTAACACTGTGACTTCAGGCAAGAAACGTATTTTCAAGACCGATAACACACTTTGACCCAGGAAGCACATACAAGCCTTTCTAACACGCACAAACACACACACACACACACACACACACACACACAGACAACATACAGAGGGAAACATCTGTGTATGGTGAAGCGGTCTGCTCGCCAGTAAAACTAGATGAGACTTTAAAGACATTCCTTCATTTTACGGCTAGGTGAAAGAGAAACGGCCGAAGGTAATGAAGAGGCGAACAGCTTGAGTGTCATCGACACCACATCTCCTCCCCTGATCTCTATCACAGCTTTCTACAAGGCCAAACAGACAAACAAACACACAGAAGGAGAAATAATACAGAGGTAATTGACATTCCTGATGAGGTGGAACATCCCCCACCAACACACACAAACAGTTGTAAATAAGTTGGTTTACATGCTCATTGGGTTCAAAACAACAGTAAATGAGAGTCTCACTGCAGAGACTAAGTTATTGGGATTATTTAGCACAGGTTGCAAATGTTGTGTTAATAACAAAGCATTCATTTCATTTTTGTTGTAGCTGTTTGTTTAACTGAGGGAGACACCTTGACAACAAGCTACATATTTGCATCAATTTTTAATAAGTTTGCATAAAGAACATTTTTAAAGAACATTAAACAAGACAATACAAGCAGGTTTTATCTTGTTTATGAAAAGGACACATGAAAAAATTGTTTTATTGTCTACTGGATTTCTCTTACTCGTGTGTGTGTGTGTGTGTGTGTATGTAGAAAATGTTTACTTTGACTATGATAAACAGCTTTTTAATGCGTCAAAAAAACTCCTTAAAAAGTTGAGAAAGTTTACTGATGAAGTTTTAACTGAGAGTTTTAACTTTTTTTTAATTTCACTCAGTTCTGACCACCGAGCTACCACAGCAACAACCATCTCAAATAGGCCAACATAAAGATTTTGACCATAATTCAATTAAATGTGTAAAAATTATGTAAGTATTATAGTGGCATGTTACAGGGTTCCTACAGTTTAAGGCAAGTTAAATTTAAGACTTTTTAATGCCAAGTGAAATCAAATTTAAGACCAATTTCACAATAAACACAAATAACAAACATATTAAAACTGTGGCAGAAACTCATAATTCAAAGTATTTTTGGTTGAATTATTCAAATATTGCTAAAAGACCAATTGTTTTTATCCATATCTAACTGCTTCTTCATCAAACATAGCAAAAACCTTCTTAGCAGTCAGTTTTAAACTTAATTTAGTTTATGGAAATCCTCTAACGACCTAAAATTTGGAGTTTCATGACCCACAGTGGGGTCTTAAACCCTATTTGCTGTAAATAAAACCTTAAAGTGTCTGTGACATCAAATGTTTGGAAGAAATATGAATTCATTTTTGGAAAAACAATTAACATATTAGAAAATGAATTTCACGTTGCTCAGACGGACAGTTGTTGAGATATTTGAGAGAAATGTCTGCATGTGAATATTTAAATAAATAATTTAAATAAATAAATGTTACCAATTATTTTAATATTTGAGATGAATTACAATCATCCTACTTACAATGTGTTAACATTTTTAAGACTTATGAAAGATTGATTTAAGACATTTTAAGACTAATTAGGACCTTATTTTTGGATTGATAATTCAAGGCCTTTTTTAAGGATCTGCAGAAACCCTGTGTTAATATTTCTTTTTACTTTTTCACACATTTTCTTGAGAAAAAACTAGTCCTGCACCAAGGTCGACTGATGAGGAGAAGAAAGGATTGCGGGGGTTTAGTTTGGCCAACTGTCTACATCTGGATAGGTCTCAAAACATGGGCCAATCCAAAACGAAACTTTAAAAAAAATGAAAAACCAGAAGGATGCAATGCCAAAAAATAGTCCAAGATAATAAAATATTCAGCAGCATTGCTCTCTAACCCTCACCTATGACGATGAAGTGTGGGTCATGGCTGAAAGAACGAGATCCTGGATACAAGCAGCTGAAATGAGCTCCCCCTGTGGGTTGGCCAGATTTAACCTCAGAGATAAGGCGAGGAGCTCCGTCATCCAGGAGGTGGTGGGGGCTCAAACAGAGCTGCTGCTCCTTCGCTTCAAAGGAGCTGAGGTGGTTCTGGTAACGGATTAAGGAGCCTCCTGGACCTCTGGGAGGAGACCCTGAGGTACACCTAGAATTCTCTGTAAAAATGATCCTCTCTGGCCTGGAAGTGACTTGGGGTCCCGCTAGCAGGAGCTGGAGAGTGTCCCTGGGGAAAGGGATGCCTGTAGCTGTGTCCCAAATCAGGGGCTGGGTCCATCGAAGTCCACATTTGTCGGCTGCTTACATCACCGCCCTGCGCCGAAAGCTGTCCCAATATGTAGGCTCCTTTTCATGCAGCCGACGAATGCGGCCAACAAAACCTCGACAATGAAGGCTTCTTCTGAGTATCCTCCCTAGCTGAGGATCATCATCATCATCATCATCACTTTGTTTATATAACACATTTAAAAACAACAATGTTGACCAAAGTGCTTGACAGACATGATACAATTAAAACTAACAGCTAAAAACAAAAAAAAAGACACAAAATCCTGAGGTAGCTCAAACTGAAGTTGAATTAAAGGCCAGTGTAAAAAAGTGAAATTTTAAGTGAGATTTAAAAGACTGAACAGACTCTGCAGTACGGATCTCAAGAGTCTGGGGGCCGCCACAGCAAAAGCTTGTTCCCCTCTACGCTTTAGTTTTGCCTTTGGCTGCACTAAAAGCCTCTGATTAGAAGATCTCAGTTCTCTGTATGGGGTATAAAAGTGCAACAGGGCCAATAAATAACTGGGTGCCAGACCATTTAAAACTTTAAATGTAAATAAAAGAATCTTAGAATCCAAGTGAGCAGCCAGTGCAGGTCAGATAAAACAGGAGTAATGTGGTCCTGCCTTCTAGAACCCGTTAAAAGATGTAAGTTCAGCAACTTACCTGATAAATGATGCAATGACTTTAAAAAAAAAAAATGCAATTACGAGTACTGATATCAGAGCTAAATCCAAACTATTAATGTTTTTTATTCATTTACGCATAACGTTTTTACTGAAAAGATGTGTGAATGGGGTCCAACGCATTTTAAACCTGAATGCACGTGAAATAAAACAAATCACTATGGCAATGAGGTAGTGCGCAGTCATGCAATCATACACAATCTGAAGTCTACACAGACTGCATGGGCTGTGGCCTACATGGACTGCTGTCTAGGTAGGCTGCAGCACCTGAATTGGAACACACATAGTAGAATTTAATTTTGCCGTTTACATCCATTTTTTCTAACGTGATACGTCAAAATGCGCATAAAAAACATTGATGGAAACACGGCTACTGTCTTTAGGACCTGACCATAGGTAAGCAGCAGGAAAAAATGGATTCTACAGACAACAATCAAGAATTTGTCTCAAGCCATTTTTGAGAATAACAATGAGAAAGTAATGGACCAGCTCTTTTCATGACAATTCAAATTTTGGGGCAGTTACCACATAATCATGTTCTATGTTTCTGTAGAAAAAGTATTATTAGTTTATTAAAACTACAAAATGTAAAATTGCAACGGCAATGACCTAACAAGCTACAAATGCCTGGGTAATTTATGCTCATCTGGAAATATTTAAAACAAACTTGTTGCAAATCAGTTAAACAAGTAACAGGAGCAGGTTGATAGATACTACTTTCAAGGCCAACTTTCAGGGTATGTGGGTAATCTGGAGTGTCACACAGCCTCTCCAATCCCAGGCCAATCTATCCAAACAAAGCAGGCAAGCGAGGGGAGGAAATTGAATTTCCCCCCCTCAAAGACAGACCTCCAAATCCCCATCAACAGGAGCTTAGGAAGCCTGGAGTCCATCAAGTTTCATCTGCCAAGGTGGTCTGGCCAATCAGGTTCCTCCTTTTGCGTGTCGTTTATTTAACAAACACGTCACAAAAACTGACACCCGCACATGCACTGGCGTATAAAATGGCGTGCACAAACAGAAAAATACTCCCATAATCAAAGAAATGCAAACACACACACAGAGTCCTGCCCCGCCTCTCAGCACCAGCCTCAGCATCAACAATCAACAATCTGCGGCATTGTGGAGCCTGTGATCCTGTGACCTTTCACCTCTGGAGTTAACCCCAGAGGAGCCAGGGCTGAGAAGTGAACTAGGCAGCTCATTGAAAGGAGGTAAAGTTCCCATGAGAACAGGAACAGGGGAGGTTCAGAGATCCAAGGCTCTGACGATGATGGTGATGAAGGGTGATAAAGTACACTTTAACCTTCTGATGTTACCGAAGGATTTGTTTGAAAAGCAAGATGTCGCGAAGCGAAATGCCTCTGCAGATCCAACTGTGCAGCTGCATGATTTGCAATCAGAGCACATTTTAAAAGAAAAAGTACATAAAAAATGCACTAAGAAAAAAACAACTTCCAAACACAAACAGATAAGAAAAAAATGAATGTAACCGGAGAACAACACTCACATGCACTCCCCATGCATCCCCCTTTTTCCCTCTTTGCCCCCCCCCCCCCCCTTCATTGCTGTGATGACAGTCTAACATACAACAGCTGCTCTTAACAGCACCAGCAGTTTCTCTCTAGCAGAAGGTTCCAGCTGCAACACCTCTCTGCATCCAGGTCAGTAGTCCTGCCACCTACCAGAGAGCCAAAGGTCCTGTGTGAAGGCAATCAAAGCAGCTTTTAGACCATGCTATTATTGACTTATTACATCTGCATACGATCAGATTCTAAACTGGAGAGTACAATGCCATTTGTCTTTATTAAAAAGTTTTGAAAGATCATTATGTCAATGTATTAAAACGAAAAAGATGATGAGCTCATCAAAACAGGTAAGCGATTTTATGGTCGCAGAAATATGACATCATACCAAAACACAACTGAGGGGCATCTGGTTAGGATGCCTCCTGGACGCCTCCCTGGTGAGGTGTTCCGGGCACGTCCCATTGGGAGGAGGCCCAGAGGAAGACCCAGGACACGCTGGAGGGACTATGTTTCTCAGCTGGCCTGGGAATGCCTTGGGATTCCCCTGTAGGAGCTGGCCTAAGTGGCTGGAGAGAGGGAAGTCTGGGTCTCTGCTTAGGCTGCTGCCCCCGCGACCCGACACCGGATAAGCGGAAGAAAATGGATGGACGGACGGACGGACGGACGGACGGATCAAATCACAGGTTTTGAATGAGTAATTAAAATGTTTTGAAGTGGATCTGAACAAGGAATATCTTACCTTTTGTAGATAAACAATCTCAGTTTGGGAAAAGTAGTTTTTTTTTCCTGAACAATGTGCTAACAGCTAGCTTAACCAGTTCTAAAATGTTTTTACTGCAATCTTAAAGGAGACATATCCTGCTTTTAAATCCTTCTATGTCACATTTCAATCCTTCAGTTGGGAACTGCAATGCTTTGGTCTGAATTCTTCTTATTGTAACTCCACAAGCCCCTCTTTCAGTTTGAGACTGTCCCTTTAAATCCAAACGAGGCGCTTCATGCCCCGCCCCACTCCTGCTTCAAGAACGATCTATTGTAGCTTGATAGAGGGGTTTATCAACTATATAACGGCGCATGAAACATTTGGTATTAGGAATGCCTTTTGCTTAGTTCTTTATTGTTTTTTTTTCATTTCACCACTTCCCAACAGTAGTCCTTACAAATTACTTTACAACAAGTGTGCTTTCAATTATACAAAAGACTGATCACAAAAAATATCAAGATGTTCATATTTGACCTCACTGATGTTTTGCTTTTGAAGGAAGAATTCTGAAGACACTTTGATCCACCCCAGGTTTTTCTGTTGTGTGGACCATCTACACTGACATATAAAGAGGAGGAACTTCCTACAACCTATAACCGTCAACACCTTGCAAAATGTACTGGCTAAAACTCTTCACTTGTAGACGCAGTGAAGATCTATAAAAGTGAATTTGAGACCTGTTACACAATCCCACAGCATGCACACAAACACAGACACACTTTCTAACAGCGGTCTACATCCTGTTTGGTAGTGCTCTAATGACCTCCAAACAATGTATTCTTTAGATAATGATCGGATCGCTCTGTGTGTGTGTGTGTTGAGTGTGTTTGTATGTGTCTCTGCACTCGTTTGACGCCGGCTATAATCGGCGGTATTCACGCACTGGGCTTCCAGTGTTTCTACAGCTGTCGCCTCTTGCACTCTCTGACCTCCACCAACAGGTCCTGAGGCCAAACGTCCCGATGGCAGCCACTCAAACTTTATGCTTTATGAGAAGAGCCAAGAAGCTGTAGAGCCATGGCCGAGGACATAGTTTATGCTGCACAGGGATAGACATTTGTGATACGGAAAAATTTTCTATACCCAACCTATGATAAAAACCCCAAATAAGCCAAATTGTTTGTATTTGTCTTTGCATATTTTGTCACATGAGAGAGAGATCAGGCCGTCAGAGCATCTGTGTGCAGACATGTAGCATTACCTGCTACAAGCTGTGGCATTCTTCTGTAAAATACCACAGAGATCAGTCAGGCATCGCTTTGCTTTTGAAAAATTCCTCACAGCTTTCACACCGAACCCATCAAGTGTCATAAAACTTCACCTCCGCATGGACAGGTGGTATTCATCAGTGTGAAATAAAAACAAGATTTATGACACGTTTACACAGAAGAGAGACTTTGGTTAATTAGGCTTTGGGAGGCTAATTGGAATAAAAGCAAGAGTTTGCATGAAATATTGTTTTGGCATCTGAAAATCCAACCAAATGTGAGCACTGTGACAGTTACACAATGCAGATTAAATCATTAATCAAGTGCGAATTTGAAGAAATAATTGTTATAAACCAACTTTTCCCATTTAAATGTTTTGCTAAACCAATTGCATTTTTTCCTCTAAATTTATGATGTCATTATTTATTGAGCTAAAAAACCATCAGATAAATACTAAGTCCTACATTACATGTGAATATATAAATCTTAAACGTTGCAGCTATATGATAAAGCTTACATTTCAAACTGGAACACAGCCTCTGCTTTTGGGAAGATCCTTTTGTTGTGATGTCATCATCCTGCAACAAAAGCAACTGCTAACGCTGCTAACGCTGCTAACGCTGCTAACACTGAAGATGGCATTTAAAATCTAAATTAAGTATTAAAAGTAAAAGCACTGAGTAAAAATGAGCGGTTAGATTTTCCAAAATACATTTTTGGGAAGGTTACCTCTTCAAAAATATTTTTTCTAAAGGCGTGCAGCTTTGATTAATTGTATACAAACTAAATACAGTATTAGAATTTTATATATTTATACTTCTCATCCAACCACAATTAAATTCACTCTATCTAGGAGGTACAGTTTATATGGATAGTATTTATTTAACAACAAGCCGAAATGAAATAGGAAAAACAAGTTCCTACTTCTTATCTTTTTTAAAAATGTAAGGCGTAGAAAGTACAGATAATTGTGTGAAAATGAAGTAAAAAGTAAGCTAAAAATAATTACTCAGGTAAAGTACACATACCCAAAAATTCTACTTAAGTACAGTAAAGAAGTATTTGTACTTAGTTACTTTACAACTCTGATGATGATGTCCTAACAGGAGTCATACACCAACAGCAAAGCCTGCAATCCATTCTGATATACTTAAATGTAAACTTCAACATTTAAGATTTAACTTTTAAATTCAGATTTACACATTTAGATTTAGTATTTAATATTTAGACATTTAAAATTAACATTTAGTAAAAGTTAGAAAACTGTAATAACAGTGAGCAAAAATAATCAAATAACAATATTCTTACATGTCAACCTCTTCGGACATTTACCTATATAAAGAGCCTCAAAAATCTGTACGTTTTGCAAAAAATCCTTACAACTGGCACTCGCGGGGGGGGGTCTGCGGACATGAAAGGGCAGAAAGGAGAGCGGAACTTATTTCTAGCGGCAGAACAGGTTGGAAGATGGCTATTTGATGTTATTTATTGTTTTTTAAATCATCCTGACATGTTAGACATGATAAATTGGAAAATGAGGTTTTGAAAAAATCTGTAAGACTTGAAAAATCCGTGTGATTGCTCTATACGTTCATATACCTGCAAAATGATGTAAAATCCTTATAACTTATAGACAAATCGTACAAGTTGACATGTAATGTAATTGTGTTAGTGACATTTTTTAAAATTCTTACACTTGGTGACCCATGTTTGAACATTGACCAACAACACAAGTGTTCATGTTGCTCACACATACACTAACGCATTCACAAAGTCTCCAGACGACTAAATATCTACTTCCTCTCCAAACACAAGTCTTCATTCGTTCCATAATGGCCACTGGGCAGTGTTCCTCGGGCCTCAGATGGATAGACCCTCTCTCTGTGGACACTCAGCTGGTCACATGAGTCTCATGAGTATGCACACCACCCCCCAGAACAAGGCAAACACAGACACATTGTGATATCCATCACTGTTGGCAATTATATCCGAGCCCCAAGCCCACAGAGGGTGCAAATGTTCACTAATAGAATCATGTGCAGATAGATAAGCACCCAAGCCAAATAGCAGAATGGGACAACATGTCCGGACACTCTTCCACTGCTGCAGGGTCAACTGAAATAGATGGAAAACCATCTCAGGAAAGGATTGTTAACATTGACACAGATGCTCATCTTTTTCTTTTTTTTCCCCTTCCGCTTAAGAGTATTTCTATCATATACACATGCAAACACTCCATCTGTGATGGATGTCCACTTCACAAATGAACACATGAAGTCTAGGGGATTCCCAGAGGTCATTGGGTGGCTTTGGCGGGACATAGGACCTCTGTTAGGTAAACAAAGCTGGCTGCACTTCCTTTTTGGTCCGAGCAAAAGGAGAGGGAGAAAGCACGAGCAACGCTTTATCTCATTTCTGAGACAAAACACGGATCATGAAGGAGGACATGGGAAGCACTGGAGAAGGAGGAGCGGGGGTGGCAGAGGAAGAGCCCTTTCCCTCTCAGCTGTGTCTCCACTTCCTGTGTGGGGAGGAGGAAGTCCCTGGTTGGGCGCACAGTGATCTCACGCTTCTAGCTTGCGAGGTGCTTCCGTCCTGGCGAATGGCGATGCTTTGAACCGGCAACCATGAGAGGCAAAAGGAGGAGTGAGGAGCCTGCACACACACATGCCTGCGCTGAATATTGCCGTGGAAAGCCCACCCCCACGCAGCCGGCCCAACAGGAAACAGTGCTGCTTGGAACAAACAAGCACTTCCTGTGTGTGCTGGGGCCCATTCACAAAAAGACCCCAATCAAAATCCAATGTTCTGTCTACTGCATCATTATCACCATCATTCAGGACAGATTACTACTCATTTGCTAATAGCCACAAGGCCTTATTTATGCTTCCAGCCCCCCCAAACTTTAAACGCCAACTGCAACTGATGACCCCACCTTCTGACTTTCTCTATCCGGAAGTCAGCTTTTCCTTTAAAAGTTTACCACTAATTGAAATACATTAAGTTTAAATGGCCTCTTCTTTCCTTTCACCCATCATGTTGACAGACGGCCCAATATTTAAGTTTACCTCTCTAATTTGTTGTAGAAAGACCAAGCCAGCGAGGCAGTGTGGCTCAGGGGGCTTTGGGGGCTGTTGGTTTACAGTACCATTACATTGAGAGATGGCAGGAACAGAACAGCCATTATGTTCAGAGGTCATAGTGCGGTCAGCACTGGACTATTTCAAACAACAGTTTTATATTGGGCTGTATGAGGCAGTATAAACATGAAGAACACTACATAAGGGTTAAGAACTCAACAATAACCTTTATTTGATCTCATGAATAAATATGACCAATTCAGATCATTTTTATATGAAATTAAACTTTTAGCACAAATAAATTTAGGCGTCTAGTTTTTACCTTCCGTTATTAATTAATGTTGCACTTGGTATATGTTGGTTCAATTGTATTTGTTAATCTTATTTTATTAGAAAGTGTCTTCTTTAATCACCAATATTTTTGGTTTTAACATTGGCAACACATACAGTTTTTTACAAATATAATTGAAAATGGGCAGCATGGTGGCTCACTTGGTAGTTCTGTTGCCTCTCAGCAAGAAGGTTGCCGGATGGAATCCTGGCTGGAGACCTTTCTGGATACAGTTTGCATGTTTTCTCCGTGCATGCATGGGTTTTCTCCAGGCACTCCAGTTTCCTCCCATGGATAAAAAAAACATGACTGTTAGGTTAACTGGTAGCTCTAAGTTGTCCCTAGAGATGAGTGAGAGAGTGAATGGTTGGTTGTCTCTATTGGTGTTTACGCACTACACGGCCCGCCCTGGCCTGGCCCAGCCTGGCCCGACACCAGCCCGATCCTGCTTGTTTCGCACTGTGCGGAGAGCCGCCTCAAAGTGGGTTTGAGCTTCTTACCGGAAAAGCGCAAATTTGTATAGTGGATTCATTTGGTTTGTGACTCAACAATGGACGCCTCCACTGAGCTCCTGACTGTTTTGATGAAGAATGGATATGTAAAGAGTTAGACGACGAATGCGAATTAGAGCGGAGAGGTACCGAAGGCTGTACCTGGCAATACAGTAACAACAAGCGGCTAGAGTGAGACGACATGGACTGGCAAGCTATTAGCTAGCATTATTAGCTTGTTGTTACATGATATGGTTATGAAAATAGTTGTTATTTAGCAGATCTATATGATTTTTAATGACTTGCCAGTGCTCGTCTACAAAACAAACCAATCGAATGATCAGCAGTACATGACGTAAAGCCCGATCAGCCCGGCCCGATTGGAACCTCACCTGGCCAGGTTCAAAAAGTCGGGCTGGAGCCAGCCCTGAAAGGAAAATGCAAAACGACAGGCCGTGCCAGACCGTGCCGTGCGTAATGGGCACCAGTGACCCTCGTAGCCCTGAAAGGAAGAAGTAGGTACAAAATAATGGATGGATGATGGATAAATGAAAATAAACTTTCTCTGCTTTAAATGTAAAACATTAAAATTTTATTTCATGAAAGTTAAGAAGCAATTAAAATCATTTGATAGGTAACCATACAGTATTTTCCTCTGCTTGTCCTTGTTCTGGGTCAGAGAAACCTTTTGTCTTTCCCTAGCAGTCACTAGCCGTGTTTCCATACAATTTTAATTCAAATTTTAAGCAAATTTTAACAATTTCGCAAAAAAGAAAAAAACGAAGAAATGTGAATCAGACGTGTTTCCATCAACTGGCTTGAAGCGAATCAATTACGTCAGACGCATGTGTGCAGTAAACAGGACGTAAAAGTTGCTAAATTTGCAGGGTCCACACATCTCAGGATGATGAAGAGATGTTATCAGGAACGTGTTGCTACTATCGGGACAATTGTCATATCTGTCATATCAACTAGTTTTGGCGATGTTACATGCTGTCTGGAAACGTAGAAAAAGAAAAGCAATTCTCTTCATGTTACTGGAATACTGAGAAGACGCAGAAAGTGGGAGGAGGGTCCTGCTGCCAGTCGTGGCTGCAGCCGACCCGAAACTGGTACCGGAGAACAGCTGATCAGCTATGTGAGGTAAATGTTGGCTACGTCACAACTTATTCGGCAAAAGTGTTTCCATCTCTCCTTTTGCGCAATAACTTTTTTTGTGAAAAACCCTAAAACCACCTCAAGCGAGCGTATCAACTTTTATGTGAATCAGAGGAAGTTTTTTTGAATCAAACCGTTTCCATTCACCTTTTCTGATGCGATACTTCAAAATGTGCATCAAGAAACATTGATGGAAACACGTCAACTGAGTTAGAAGCAATGTACACGCATCACAGACCCAAATGAGTTAGACAACCACTCACACCTACGGGAAACTAGTGCAGACAAATAACCGTACATGCATATTTTTAGACTGTGGGAGGAAGATAAAGAACCTGCAGAAAACACACACATGCAAGGGAATATGCAAATTTCACAAGGAAGGGACCTAGTTGAGAGTTGAACCTGTGACCTTCTTATTATTGCAACGGTGCTAAAGGCCTCCACATACTCCATTTGAACTGTTGAAATCGGCTCTCATTGTTGCAGTTCCATGACGAAAATCACGTTATTTTGTTTGAAGCTTTGAGTCTTTGGCCCATTCTTGTTACAACCCGCTGGGAGAACTTTTCACCCCCTTCGCATAAGAACCTATTGTGTGATTGGTCAGAAGTGGGAATGTTTATGCTGAAAGTGCTAGGACGCTGCATTTAGCTTCAACAACTCCCATTCCAGAATCCGGAAGCAGACATTTTTAAAGATAACCAAATGTCCAAAAAAGGCTCAGGGTGGAAACGCCATCAGAAATTCTTGTCCTAAATGGTAACCAACAACAAACCATACAAGACACTAATGCGTTACACATACATCTAATAGTCCAACAGAGTCATAGTTTCAGAAAGTCCTATTTTGGTTCATGACATACCAGCACTATTTGGACAGAACTGAGCAATGTTATAGAACCAGTTTCTACTGTAAGTACTAGCATTGTACAGTCAGTCTAAAATGGTCAAGAACTTTTAATTACTTGTGTAAGTCTGCATATTGTAGATCCTTCCTTTCAGCAGTTGTCAGACACAAGCACCACACCCAAAAAATCCCAATAAGGGTTTACACACCTGCTGCCTGCACAATCATTTGTACTGTTACTGTTCATTGTCATTACTCATCTGAACAATCATATGCACTACTACTCATTTATAGTATTGCTAATTTGAGCAATTAGTTGCTCTGTTATTACGCATTTCAAACTTTTAAAATAATTCTGCTGTAATTGCACATCTGTGTTTATTGTCTGCACTGTGATTCTTTACAGTTATAGTCTGTTAAGATTATTTTGCACTGAAAATAGGAAAATTCTGATTCCTAATGTCTGATAGTCTACTCTCTCTAAAACAAAACATATATTTTGTTTTATTCTTGCACAATTCTTTATATTACATTTTTATTATTAGTAGTCGTATCATTGCTAGTCAGTTTTAATTTTGCTTTTTGTGTACTGTCTATAGTCTGTAAAGTAACTAGTGTGTGAACCTCTGTATGGATGCTGCTGTAACACCTGAATTTCCCATCAGTGGGACAATAAAGGCTATTTCTATTATACTCTATTCTCTATAATGAGCAAAGCTATATATAATATGAAAGAACTAATTATGGCAGAATAGACTACTGCAGAAAACAATGTTGAATAAAAATTTCATGGCAAACTTTGTTTATAAGATAAAGCTTATAAGATAAAAACATATTTTTTCTCTTTCTTCACACAAACACACTCTTTAAATCACTGAGTCACTTGTCAAACAAATGATACCTGTGCTGCTGTTTACCCAACCCTCTTTCCTTCTTTCTGCCTTTTTTCCCCCTCTTTGTGTGGTTGTATGTGAGTATGTGTGTGTGTGTGTGTGTGTGTGTGTGTGTTTGGACACCCTTATCTGAACACACAACCTCGACGAACAGAAAGGCAGCCTGTGGAAGCTCAACTCAGGGTAAACTTTGCCTTAACTTTGAAGCTGGCCGTGTGAGTGCTTGTCCTCAGAGCTGCCTGGAGCACTCAGCAGCGGTGGCTCTCCAAAGAGGAGGTCAATGGGACAGGTAAACAGGAAGCGCCAGCGTGGTGATTGACAGCGTGTTTAGACACAAAGAGATGGATAACCTGAGAATGCTAACTCATTGACAAATGACTTGCTCACATAGCAGGGCTCAGTTAACTCCTTGGTCGCTCACGCCATGTCTGGAACCAAAATGTTCGGCTCTAGTATTTCTTGAGGTAAACGACGGTGTTCCTTGTTTCCTCTCTCAAGTGATCTATAATTTGTTTTCAAATTTTCTTGGCTAAATAGACATTAATATTTCATGTGGTTGACCCAGAGTTGCTGCCCCAAAGGGTGGGAGGCTGCAGCAAACTGAAGCAGAAATGTTTTTACACTGTCTGGAGTTTGTTTCCCAAAGGGAGCTATTTATTTGTGACACAGCACTGGTTCATTTTCTGACCCAGCTGAGGAGGAAGTCATTTTCCCACAATTCTGAGTAACGTGTTCTAAATAAGTTCTTCACCTTGAACTCGCAGCCCTTTAGCGGATCGCTCCACCGTGTTACCAGTTAACCCTCAACATTTCGGGATGTTCGCTGATAAGGCGACTCTGTGTTGTCACCTCCGTGGGTCCCACGATGTGGAGGGAGCTTGCAGGCCAGCAGCGGCCTGGGTGGCGGACTGAGGTCTGGTGCTGCAGCCGACTCAAGCTAATCACGTTGATTATTCTGATTACAGACCATTTCCCCACCTCTGTGTCACGCTGCAACTTACTGACCTGGCTCCAACAGGAAGTCCTGCTTGCCATAGGCGATCTGTCTTTCCTGTTCTCCGCCGTTCAAGTCCTCACCACCCACCCATCTACCAAAAAGACCCCCCCCCCCCTCCTTTCCTGCACTCAAACACAATCGCTCCCCAAGGTAACCATTCCCCCAATGCTTTGCCAAATAATCCATAAGTTTACCAGAAACTCTAAAACATTAAAATTGTATCTCTTTTTTGTCCAGCTTCTTATTGTTTCTATTTTTTCAGCTGAATAAAGTCTTCCCTGCTACTGTGTGGCCAGCAGGAGCACAGATGTTTGTGTCCTTCTCTTTGCCCATATGTTTATCAGATCACGGCACTGTTTCATAATCTACATTAGAAGGATGGAGCAGATAACAAAGCCTTTGATTTGGGCCTGATTTAACCCTTATCCCACATGTTAAATTTAGCACAGTGATGACCAATTGAGATTATGGCCTTATGTAAATCATATGGGACCTGTAACCACTCCCCCCCCCTCACCCCCCACCCCACACAAACACACACTAAAACACATGAATCCTGACTGAAGAGTTCTTCCAATTCAAAATAAAACAAAAATAAACGCAGTGTTTTTTTATTCAAATTAATTTAATAAACAATATTGCAAACTAAAAACATGTTTTCCTTTTTTTTCACTTTAATGGTAAAAGCAAAGACGAGCTTTATATTTAGTTAATGCACCATTTGTGACCTTCTGGCAGAATCGGAAATCAAGGTCTGAACTCCCAGAGCAATACATTGTCACTTCTCACCATATTTTTTCAGACATGTCAACCTCTTTCAGCATTTACCTGCATCATGCTTTAATTTTCCATGTTATGCAGAATAGGGTTTGAGTGCAGCCATTGCCAATATTTTTAATAATAGTTTGTTTCTCTATAAACTTTTATGTCATTTCTGGTATTGATACATATTAAAACCTTATATTTTATTTTGGATTTAGAAAAAGCAAAAATCAGACATTGTGGATTTTTAATTAGCTCAATTTTACATTTTTACACTTTAAAATCAACATGGTTGTTTTCTTTTTGTAAATTTATTTTAAAGCCAAAAAACAACAACATAAAACAAAGAACATGGATAATAAACGGATTCAGATGCTTTGTTTTGTTAGCTTCAATTTAAGGGACCTATTTTGTCACCTGATAGTTCTCAGTTACAAGTGATAAGTTTGATGGAGCCTTGTCAAGTTTCCTAATTAAAAATGATACGATTAGGCCTAACATGCTAATGAGTTAAATTCCTGACAAACAAAACACTAAACAAAAACAATGAAATGAAATGAGTCACCTGGTGTGAATTTACTGAATATGCAAATAAATGTCCTGAAACTCCCCGCTGAGTAGTGACAAGATCTTCCACCTAACAGACTTGTTTCACCCAAAGGGACCGTTAAGATCTTCTGAAGCGGGGTTCTGTGGAAAGGTTATGAAAAACAATATCTTATCTGTTTTAGATGGCCCTTTGAACAACCCCAGTTTGTAAAAATAAAAGATTCTTCTGAATTGATTGGTGAGCTACAGAGAGTCGCATTAACAAATAAAACGGTAAATAAAGCTGTGCTATGCAACATGATTTTATGATTCTTCTGCTCACTCTATCTCAGTGGCGATGAATGTAATGCAACTTTTCAGCAGCTTCATGATATGTGACATGCTGATGCTGTTAACTATAGGGCAAAAAGTAGCAGCTTAAACCACATAAAACTTTGTTTCCATATAAAACCCAGAGGTTAAAATATAGTTTGGTGCCTTTGGCTTCTGTGGTTGTAACAAATTGAAGAAAAAGAAAAAAAAATTCTCAAGAGCAAAATGAGAGGAAAAAAAAAGTCAAAGCTTGTTAAATGAAATACTGCATGTTGGTGCTGGAAGGGGGGAGGGGGACAAACGTTTTGGCATGAAGAGGAAGAGGGAGGAGGCGGCAGTCATTGAAGAAAGAAATCCCCGGAGGAAACATTAGCATGACCTCAGACTGGAGGAATGTAAGATGGGCTTTAATTGATTAGGAGAGCGCATGATGGAGGTCTTGAGGGATGATGGACATTTTTTCGTGGAGAGGATAAGAAGTGTTGACCTCATACAGGACAGGTCAGGGACCTTCTGTTGCATGACAGAAAAAAAATTGCTAAGATCTTCCCTACTAATACATACATAATAATTGACAGTTCAACATGATTCATATCATGTACATAGTGCTGTTCTCCTCACTTAGTATTCTCCGTCAAATTTTGGTCCTTGTCTCAGTTTGTTTTCTCTAATAGACGTGAGCATTACTGTTATCTATCACCCTACTGTAAATGGTTAAAACACATCATTCAAACATACCATTAAAGTAGATGTATCATGCAAAATCCACTTTGTTAGCTGTTAAATAATATAAGATAATCCTTTATTAGTCCCCAAGTGGAAATTTTAGATTGTCACGGCAAGAAGGACAGTACAAAATCAGAGCAGCAGGTACGAAAAAATAATAATAAAAACGAAAAACACTACAATAAAGAAATATAGATCCAGATAAATATAAATAAATGTATACACAGACCACATGTGTGTATATATGAATACACAGTCATATACACACACACCTACATGTAAAGTGGTATGCGAAGGTTTGGGTAGCCTTGTTAATTTTCCTGATTTGCCTTTATAAAACATTGATTGTTTGGATAAAAAATATCAGTTAAATATATCATATAGAGGACAAACACAGTAATAATTTAGAAGTGAAATTACGTTTATATGATTTACAGTAAGTGTGCAATAAATGGTTAAACAAAATTAGGCAGGTGCATAAATTTGGGCACCGTAAAAAACACCTTAACTCAATATTTAGTAGATGCTCCTTTGACAGAAATAACAGCCTCTAAACGCTCCTTATAGCTTCTAATGAGAGTCTGGATTGTGGCTGAAGATCATTCTTATTTACAAACATCTCTAGTTCATTCATGTTTCATGGTTTCTGAGCATGGACAGCTCTCTTTATGTGAAACCACAAATTTTCAATAATATTCAGTTCTGTGGACTGGGATGGACATTCCATAATGTTATACTTGTTCCTCCACTTTGAGCAGTGTTTAGGGTTGTTGTCTTGTTGGAAGAAAGGGACAGCCTTAAAATGAGTTGTCTGTGACACGCCACACAAAAAGGGCGGAGCTTATGGAGTTAATAACAATATAGAGGAATTCAGACCAAATCATTGCAGTTCCTCTTTATATAGAGCCCAACTGAATGATTTAAATAAAGAGGAGGATTTAAAAGTAGGATATGTCTCCTTTAAATAAAATGTTTTAAATTCATTATTTTTGTTTAACCGGAACTTAGTGTTTCTCACTTAACACAACCTAACAGCAGGCTGTTTGGTTTTGTTATGGGAAGCCCAAGAGAGGAGAAGAAAATCCAAGCCGGCTGCCACATGCCTGTCAATACTCCAATCACAGTTGATTCTCCGGAGACGATCCAGGAGGAGGGAGAGAGGACACGGGGAGAATCACTATGACAACCCCCTAGACCCCCAAAATTCAGCACTTCAAAGGTGGAGAGGTATCCCACAGAGAGAGCGGGAGACCACCTCCTGCAGTCATTTACATCTCATTAGGATGAACTGCCTTTTAACAACCAACACACAAAATCTCATACGCCCACGTTTCCCCCCATATGTTGCAAGTTTGGTATCTGTTGCTGCTCCTTATTTCATTTTACACAATGGGACACAACTCATTAAATCAGACCACCATGCAGGCAGCTTCTTGTTTCAAAACTTAGAGTTTGAACTTCCGAGTCTTTTTGTTTTCTTTTATTTTACCCAGTGTTCTAAAAAGCAAAGTGAGACCATTTGTTTGGTGTCATTAATAATTAGCAGGTGAGAAGCCTTGGATTAGATTTCTACTCAGATTTAAAAGAGCTTTTTTTTTTTTCAAAATAACTCAAAGAATGCAAAAAAAATAAAAATAATAACAGGCTATGTTTTATTTTTGACTTGCTTTAACAAAAAATAATAAATAGATAAAAAATGAAGGACTAAATGGCTTTAAAAGATTGACTTGATACTTAAAGTACATGTTTCTCTCCTTTTTAGATTTAAAATGTTTTTTTGTTTCACATGATCGTCTGAATAGAAAACCTAGAGGGTGGGCAGAAAGACAACACGTACCGTTTTATATATGATCAGCCGCTTCTTAATGAACTGAAATTTAATTGGTCCAGTTCTGTATTAAGGTTGGATGCACAAATACTGTAATTGGGAAAATGGGAGAAGAAAAAGCCATCGTATTCCAAGTAAAAACGACCCAAATAAAATAATGTTTCAACAGAAAAGACTGGATTCAGAAGAATACGGACAACGTCTGTGGCGTTCATTTCTGGTGAAGGAACCCAGAGATTCTTTTACATCCTCCCAAATACAAACGTTACCATTGTTTGGTCGGAGAGTTGGGTCATCCTTCTATTCACTTCTCAGCGTGTACAGATCAGGTAGCGCATCTCGGACGAAATGATAAAGTAGTTTTGCCGCATACCTTTCCCTAGCCTCAAGGATAGGCTTTTTTAGCGTAATCTGATCATTCTGAATCGGCATACAGCACATGCACGAAAAAGAGTTTCTCTTTACAAACTTGATCCTCCTATTGCTTTATTATTATAGATTTTTTCTTTTACTATTTCAATTCATCCAAAACAGTCTAATGCATTAAAATAAAGAGTCAGTAGGAGAAATAAAGACCTATATACCTCAACAAAATCAGGAACAAACAAAACTGAAAACAAGAAACAGAACTATGACTCTGTACTGCAACAACTATTGAAGCTGATGGAACTGCTAACAAAATTTTGTCTGCTTTATTAAGTACCTTTCAAGTTTTTATAGTGTACTTGAGTATTTCTGTTTGAGTAACTGTGCTCCACTATGTTTCAGTATTCATTTGACAGCATCAAATACAAAAGAATAACCTGTCCAGATTCTAATTTGAATCGAAAAGGATATTTTGGGCAGAATGCATACTTCCATTGCCACTTTTACTTTTGAAGTTTGTGTTTGAAACACTATGTGACCAGTCATCTCCTCAAACCTGAAGCACAGACACATGCTAACACACATAAACTGGGTCACGTATGTCCGGTTGACAGACATGAGGGCTAAAATTATGAGCTCTGAATACCACACAAGGGTTCAGCACAGGAGGAACGAATCACTCATCATAGAGACAAATGGATCCTTTTTCCCCACTGATAGTCAAACGTTGTTAGGACAGCCATTTTTCTGGACCAGTGACTTCCTGTTCAAGCCAGGGTTCAACAAATCACCAGCGCTATCATTAAAACAGCACTAACTACCCTACTTCCCGTCAACGCAAACATTCGCCGAAAATTTATAGTGCCGGTTTCCTTCTTCTGGCTTTACAAGCAAATAATCATTCTCCTTTCTTCTCCTCTCCTCTCCTCCTCTTCTTTCTTGTTCTTTCTTCTCCTCAGCTCTTTCCCAGATCTCGTAAATCACGCTAATCTGACTGGAGCAGACTGACAGGACCGAGCATGTTTGTAGGAAGTTAAATGTTTCATTTTTTTTCTCTCTTTCAAACTGCACATTGATGATCTCAGGGGTGATATATTGACCAGGAGGCTGGGAACCAAACCCTCGAGGAGGAATGCGTTAGACACACACACGCGCATATACAATCATGTACGAATGCACACGCACAAACACACAAGAAGGCCTCTCCCGAGTCCTGCCAGAGGTGTTGAAATGCTTGTAAGTCTTGAAATGCCAGTTGAGATGCTAAGCTTTCTTTTCACACACTGTGCAGCCGGAGAGACAAGAGAGCTGACAAATGGAAGCGTTGAAACATATTAACCATCTCCCTTTTGTGCATGGACAAACATTTAGTCTGGCTAATGACCCCCGAGGATCAAAACAAATGCAGGGAGATAAAGACGGGCAGGAGGAGGAGGGGGGGGGGGAGCTAAAAAGAGCTCATTGACCTCCACAAGGGCTACACAGGGTTCACCAGGCCAAGCGGCTTGTTTGGCTTTTCAGGTTATCTGTATATAAATTAATATGAAGAGGAAGTGAAAGAATACCAGTTTTTAAACATGAGGGTACTGCTCAGGATCACAACGTGAAACACCAGGTAAGGTATAGACAAATCCAAACAAAGACTTGGAATATCGCAGCGTTCATCAGTGTTCATCAATAAACAAGTCACTTAGTGTACGTTATCTTGTTCCTTTCAGCCCCACACAAAAACCCACATTCACTGTTTATGTTGAACCACTGTGATCGTGGTAATGTTATGATATACAACACGCATTAGACGTCACATCTTATCAGTCCTATCAGAAGAATCTAACAGCTGCTCTAACCAGACGAGGTAAGACACCTGCAGTAATAAAATGGATGTATCAATTTTAAAGCTACTGGTTGCTTTTTTTTTGTTATCTTTCAACAAATGGTTTAAATACATGTTCACGTTTTTTTTTTAAGTTAAAACACTCAGATATAAAGGTGGTCACAATGTGACTCAAAATTGCAAGACAGTTGCAAGAAAATACACATATTTTCTGTAACACTCACTGAAGTTTGAGTGTTTGCAACCAAGTGACCGACAAACCGTGCAGCCAGTTTGAAAATCGCTACACAAAGCTTGCTATTTCATGCACGACTCCCCCCTCAGATCGCTTTGTCTGCATCTTGAAAGCCACATTTATAATTTAATTTAATGTGCAACAGTACAGTTTTGAGGATGTGCAACTTGTAGAACAGACTATAAGAGGTAGAGGCTTGCTCTGCAAGCTGCAGCCATCAAGGTGCATTGCTGTTTTTTGGCTCCAACCAGCTGCTGTGATGAAAGTTCCTCAGAAGCTAACGACATACACAAGTGCAACATTGTCTATCTATGATTCAAATTTTTGTCTTGATTTCTTGGAGCAATCCTTTTAAGAGTGGGGGCGTTACGAGAGTGAGCACCTGTCACAAACTCTCATTACAATCTATGGGTTTTAGACCTGGACATTTGGGACTGTAGCTGTTTTTTTTTGTTTGTTTTTTTTTGTTTTGTTTTACTCCTAAAGACTAATTTTAGTATTGAAAGTAAATACAGGGCTAGTTTTGCCAATACCAATACAGATACTTGTCATGTTCATTAAAAAAAATTGTGATTTTGCCTTCTGTTAGTCGATTTATGACAAAGCACAGGACAGGGAAATAATAGTTTTAAATTAACTAATTACAACAAAATAAAACAACATAACAGGGCTGCAACAATTCATGTATCTGTATCGAACTGTTTAATACAGTGCTTTAGGTTCAATGCACACTATGTATGGAACAATACAGATTTTTACAGTTGATTTTATCAGCTTGTCTTCTGAAAAAGCTCTGTGTTGAAGGATCAGTGGATCTGTGTTTGACTTCTCCACCTAGGCTGCACTGTCGAACACAGATCCACTGAGAAACTTGCTGTTTCAGCAACATTTAGTTTAAAAAACTGTACTTTTGAAGTTAAACAAATGTTCATAATTAATTTCAATAAATTGCAAGTTAAGAAGGGTGTGGACATTTCTTTTTTTTTGTATCGAAACAATATTGAACCGTGACACTGCGTACACCCCTACAATATAACCGTATACAAATAAAATCATTTCCCTATTAACTTCTACTACACACAGTTGTTTAAGAAAAAAAGCCACTAGTGCAATATATATAAAAGTATAAATATATAGTGTCAAAAACAACGAACAAAGAATATCTTCCATTGTAAACAGGCATGATGAAGAGGACTAACTTTGGAGATTCTGCACTGGTTTAATTTATGAAAAATAATGAAGTGTAAACTAAAGAATCTACCTCATTGATCCGATACTCATAGGAATCTTGTGAAAACGGTGTACAATTTAATTTAATTTGCATCGTCCAACAAGAGCTTCAGCTGTTTTTTGCCGATGCTTTTCTGGTTGACCTTAGTTGGGATAACTTTTTATAGCCAATAAAAACTATTTTGTTTTTATCAGTATCTATGGGTGGTTCAAAATGCCCAAATAAACAGAAGGAAAATCAAGTTGCACTTTTGTTATCATAGCTTAGTTTTTGTTCTGGTATTTCGACATCATGGATTTTCAAGCACCTTAAGATGTGCTTGGTAGAGTCAAACATTTGAAAACATCAAAGTGGGGGAAACTCCATCCATAAATCCAGCCTCATCTCATATGGCCCATATACTGACCGGCTCATCATTCAGGCTGTAAGGATTTAAGCCTCTTTTTTTTGTTGTTGTTTTTAAAATCATGTCTAGTCAGGTAATACTTCTCCTCAAACAAACCTGCTCCATGAAGAGGCCATGTTTGTCCATGATCCACACCATTACATCTCAGCTGCAGTGAAACCCTCCACCCTGCAGACACACCTCCACCTCACTCCAAACTAAGCAGGGGCTCACTTTTATCCCCAAAGCCACTTATTAGACAAGCAGCAAACATGAGCTTCACTCCCACGTTAAAGGGATGGTTCCATAACAAAAGGTTATAAAAATGTATATCTTACTTGTAAATATCTCTTTGAATCATATTGTTCATAACTTTCCAACAGAACCCCTCAACAAAAGAATTGAGCAATCCCTTTGATTTTTCAGCTCAACCTTTTTGTTTACTTCTTTATTTTTATAGTTTCATTTAGGTCAATATAGCCATTTAACAGTTATTTTCAGTCTAAATTCAGATTTTCTGAGAATTATTTTAACAAAGGTTTTAAATGAAACTTTTATGAGCTCGGATTTACTGCCTGGATCTCGTCACCCTGTTGCTTCAACACTCTTATTTAATAAGGCCCCGAACTGTTCCGAATCCAAACCGGTCCTCAAGTTTCAGGGCGATGATTCAGCGAAAAAGCAGCTCTTTATTTTATTATTGGTGTCAGATCTGACTTCATCAAGATTTTGCAAGATCTTCGCAAACAAAAAGAAGAGAGCAAGTTGAAACAAAGCCCCGAGGAATTTCAACGAGCTCTCTTGCAATTCCTCACTGAAACACAAAAAAGAAAAAAAAAATATCTATATCTATATATATATCTATATATATATATATATATATATATATATATATATATATATAGATATATATATACAGGAGATATATATTATAAACCAATGTGAGAAACATGCTTCAACTATATTTGGTTTCCCACGTCTATTTTTGGATAATATTTTCCCATTAAGTCTATTTTGAGAATTCTTTCGAGTTCAGAAAATATTCTGGCCTGTTAGATATTGGATATTTTCCGAGTGCCAAAAACATGCTTGAGTGAAGGTTGCTGTTGTCTTGTCAGATCTTGCCCTCAAACAGTCTCAAAGAGTGCTTACAGTTCTGTGCAATTAAAGAGGCACCTGAGACGATTAATGGAGCACATAAGCATAACTTTTCCACTTGAGCAATCCTTATTTTTTGGTATTTAATTGCTAGATTTACATTGTCATGCTTTTTTTTATCACAATAACCAGATTTTAGAGATTTGACAGCAATATGAACGATTTGTCATCGGTTTGTTGGTGGTGTTCCATAACACCAATTTCCTTTCTGATTTTGACACAGAGTAAAACTCAGGCTGGTGTCGGAGAAACTGATCCGATGCTGATGCTTTGTGCAAACACATAATGTAATTGGTAAATCTGGAAAAAAAGTATTTCAAACTACTGCTTAATACAGAATACAAGACATCCGAGTAATTAGTTAGTTAATTAATTAATTATTGATTAAGTATCCTCATTTATAATCCAGCTGAGCTAATACAACAGAAAAAAGGACACAATTATACAAAATATGTGAAAATGGTGTTTTAATCAATAAAAAAATAATTTGAAACAATTAAACATTTTAATTAAAATATTGTTTAATTATCAAGAACTACTATAAAAATGAAAACTTGTGTCTTAATGTATGTTACATGAACATAACATGATAATACTGAACATGTAACATCTACATACTGAGTGCTGCTGAGGTTACACATACCCAGGCAGAAGAAAAAGTAGTTCCCTCCAAGTGCTTATGATTTAGACAAGATTCCAATAATTTAGTACTTTCTACTGTGTTCCTGTTAACAATCTACTGTACATGAAATGACTGAAGTATCAAAATATTGATATTTTGATTTTTGTATCAATACTAGAGCAGAAAGTTCTGGTATCAATATTTCAGTATTGATCCACACATTCCAACCTTTTGCCAAAGTGATAATTGTTAGTAGTGGGCAAATTGATCTAATTATTGATACTATTGATAACAAGATGAGTCTCTGTATCAGATCAATACTTGCGTGATAAGATAGGTTTTTTTTACACTTTACTTACTTTATTGACTTTATTTTTCACAAATAAAAAAAAAATCAGTGCAGAGTCTCCATATCGGAGTCATCCTCTAAATCATGCCTGCATGCAATGGAAGGTGGGTTTATTTTGTGCTGTTGACAAATAATTATATTTATATTTTAACCTATCATAATCGACTCACTCAAGACAAAACCACAAAAATATTAAATGAACAAGTATCAGTATCAGCAATACTAGCCCAATATTTACTTGATATCAGATTAATACCAAAGCTCCAAGTATCATCACCCCTAATTATTGTACCAGGTGAGAGAACATGTAGTTTCCTATACAAGTGATTTGTTTTCTTTATTTATTCATTGTATTGATCATTTGAAGCCCTCAGTCGTTCCCAGCAGAGTGTAAAATAGGAGGTAATCATGCATGACTGCTGTTATATGGATCACATTACAAGTTCTGGTTGTAGTCATTACCATTTATCAATAAGCTTTGCCCTGAAGGTGAACACGATTAAAACAGCCTGGCGATCAACTGAAAAATCAATCAGGTTTGTAATCCAGTTCATCTGATCAGCGTGCTGGACAGAAATCACCATGAAGCGCACACCCACAGCCCCATTTCATCCCTTTTCTACGAACTTCTCCAGACTTGTGGAAAAAAAACAAAAACGTTTGACCGCGTGAAGTGTTTAAAGCGTAAATTCAGTTATGGCTCGACAGATTTACGGGCCCATTGTTGCTCTTTGTAAAAGAAGAAGAAAAGGAGGGGAGGCTTCGGTGAATTTGTTGAGCTGTGAATCAGGGGAAGGAAGCCCCTTTTTTAACCGACGCTGATGTGAGGGTCAATTAAACACACACACACACACACCCACACACACACACACACACACACACACACACACGGTGTTCACCTGGCCATCACTTTCTTGTCTTGATATTTGGTTGCATCATATTAATTAAAAAATGATGCCAAAAAATAAAAGTTGCACTTCGGATTTTTTTTGTTTGTTTGTTTTTTTACCTTTGTAACTCACCAATTCCTGAATGGTCGTATAAATGTTAAAGTGGACATGTCACACTTTTAAATCCTTCTTTTCCCCCATTTGGGTTCTAATTAAAGTGAAACTGCTTTGGTCTGAATTTCTCCTTATTGTAACTCCATACATGTCAACCCCTTTGGGCATTTACCTGTATCAGGACCCGCAAAAACCTGCAATTTTCACAAACAAATCTGTATTACTCAGGCGGCGAACTTATTTCTTTGTTAGGAGAGAGGTTAGGAGACATATTTCATTTTATTTATTCATTTATGTCCTACTGGCTCTGACCTAAAATTAATTTGAAGCTGAGTTTTTTAATAAATCATACAGTAGATTGCCCTAAATATCTGTATACCTGTTAAATGGAGGAGAAATCATTTTAATTTACAGATAAATAACACGTATGAAATGCCACAATCCTGTCTGAGATCAACTTGTTTCTTCCGTGGTCATTTTAAATACAAATAAGGCATGGCACACCCGCCCCTCTCCATCTTCCAGACTGGTCCATTCCATCCCGTTTGGCCAGTTTTGTAGTTTGATAGCGGAGATACGACCGTATAGCAGCACAGAAACTGTTTATTTACAAATGAATTAAAAAGATGTCAACAAGGGAAGAGTTGTCTACGTGTCTGACCCAGAGCCAGAGGAGAATAAAGACCACTAAATTGTAGTTGGTAAGTCAAGACTAGACTCTTTGATAAATGCATTATCCGACCCCGGCAGTGCGTCTGTGTTTCCAGATTAGCTTTAGTCCAGAGCTTTAGTTTGAGTAGTAGTAGAAATTGTGATGCGCTCTATGTCTATGGGCTCCGCAATTTTTTATGGTGTTATGCAAGTAATGCAGGACTTGCTTCCTAATGTTCAACCTCTGATGACCTCTATGTCCTTAGAGTGATCCGATTTTAAAAAGACTCAACTGTTTTGGAGTGGGTACATAGAGCTTTTCAAGTTAAAAAAAGGGCTAACAGGTCTAAAACAACATAAGTCTTCAGGGCCAGGCTGCCCTTGCAAAAGAGATCTGTGATCTCAATCAGATTTAATAATGATAAGGGAAAAAAAGTCCTGATCTAGACCTTATTTAGAAATTCTGTCACAAATATTGTGATGTAATAGTTCAGAAAACGTCATAGAAAATAGAGATAACTGAATGGGTTGAAAAACATGACTCAAACAGAATATAAAGATATCTTTGCAGCACCTGGAGAAATTAAATTAAACTTAAATTCATAAGAAAATATATTAACAGCTAAAAAAAATGTGGATTTTGCATAATGCAATAATTTGCAGTTAAATGATCATAGGGAACAAATCAAAATGCTTTTGTATCTATTTTTTTAAAATAAGGTACATTTGAATTTCATGGTAAATATGCTGAGATGGTGATATTTACTGTGAAACATCCCCTCTTCTTTTAACAATAGTGGAGTCAGTAGAGTTGACCGCATCAACAGACATAGATGTTTAATTAAAGATCTTATTTCGTGACATTGTTTACTCTGCAAACAGCTTGAGAGCAGTCTGTGTAAACATCCAGTGGCCACACTAACACAGACTATGCACAATAACTGAAATATAAATGACATATATGTGTTCTGATTGTCCTGATTCGACTCACAACATGTGCTATCCACTGCAGTGACTTATGAATTTTTTATCAAAACTGGCCTAATTGCTTAACCATCCATGTCCCGGTCCAGATGGATGCTGGGCATACCGTAACTGTCCCAAAAACAACTCACCAGAACCACCAGATTGTCTTTCTCCTGTAAACGCTGTGGACTCTTAAACAGAAGGCTTTGTTCATGAAAGAAAGTGCAGTCTGACAACAAACTTAACTATAAACCAATAAACTCAGCATCTAATGTTGGTCTAAATGTAAACAGTGAATTAAACAAGCATTTTCAGATAATTATTTATTTGGCTCTGATTGAACAACGACTTCAGAATCAACATGTAGCATTCATAGGCTACTTGTGTAATGTGACCTCCCGTCATGTTCTGCACATGCAGGTCGCATCAGGGCCGTGGAGAGGTCATACAGGAGTCTGATGGAGGTCGCTTTTAAAATATAATAATGTTTGCAAAAAAATAAGTAGTGCCACGCGTGAAAAAGATTTCAGACTTGTCACATTCAATTATGGAGGATGATAACAGTGATGAGAAAACAAAAAGAAAAGCTGCGTGTGGATTAAAAATAAAACAGAACAACCTGTCTGAACATCTAGACCTGTTGTCTTTGCTTGTCTGTGTTCTTTTCTTTTGTTTTTGTTTTGTTTTTTTAAAATCAGAGAGCAATAGGCCATACAGCTTCCTGTGCAAAGCAGATCTTCTTCGCTGAACAGAATAAAACAACTCTCCTGTGTGTTCTCACTCCCACTCTCAGCCTGGTTTCACAGCTGAGGAAGCTGCTGCTGCTGCTGCTGCTGCTGGAGGGTCGGAGCTAAGCAGCAGTTTGAGAAAAAGTAAAGTACGCAGGCATGTAAGAGCCTGTGGGGAGTTTCTGACTCCAGAGCCGTCTCTCCGTAGTTCCTGGGAGCTGAAAGTCCCGTGCAGGAAACTCCCTGTTATCCCAACACTGTGGAGCAAACAGCTGTCTATTCTCACTTTACTTACTGGCTCTGGTCATTCAAACATAATTTATAAATATAAAAAAATAACAATATTGATTAAAAGAAACATCCTGCTATAGCTGTCTTTATGGTGTATTTATTAATTTGGCATCTTAATACAAAAACTAGACTTTTGGGGTTTTGTTTTTTTAATATATAAAATGTTATATTTCATTGTGTAAAAAAAGAGCTGGAACCTGTCATTTTTCCTGCTCACAGCTGGCATTTAAGTCCACTTTGTAAACATTTTTACAAAATGATCCAATATCAGGGTTGTGTGTGCACGTGTGTGTATAATTAAAGATGTGAAGTTCCTCCTAAGGGCTCATTAGAAAAAGGGAATGGGAATAACTTCAGGCTACAACCACCGCTTGTGGTTACATAACATGCTCTTCTCAGATTTTGGCTCATCCCGGAGGCAGCTGAAAGCTCTCGGTCCTGCAAAGCCTGTTTCCTTCCCTCTTGCTCTCTCTCTCTCTCTTTCTCTCTCTTTCTTTTTTTTAAGTTTGTTCCCTACAGCCCAGCAGGTGTTTATTCTTCCTGCTGAGTAGCTTTTGTCTTTTTTCCTATAAGGAAGAATTATCACTCTTTCTGCTCCTTTCTTTGTCTGCCTCACACCGGTCTGCCTTTCCATTTAAGTCCGTTAGAGGGCGCTATGGAGCCCCACTTTGTCTTTCATCCTGAGATGCTGGTGGTCCTTCAGACAAAAGAGGAAATATTTAGAGAAAGAAAGGGGAAATATGGATATTTTCTTGAGTGGAAAATCACCAATAAACAAATATATATATATTTATTTATTTAAAAAAACTGGCATAAAATAATCATGTTTGTTTGTTTGTTAATTTATGAGTATTTATTCAATAAATACATCAAACCTATGTAATGATTTTTTGCTATAAACTGACTTCCTTCACAAAGAGACATTTTTGGTTTATAAGGTTGAACTTAGAATAGCTGCTATAATTTAAAAAAAACTTTATTTGGTCTGCCACAGTGCCTTTGAGCAATTTCCTACACACGCATTATTTTGGACATAATTGCCTGAAGCTATTATTAATTTCTATATTTTTACTTATTTTTAAAGTCAAATAATTTGTTCCTTTCACAAGTTTTCTGTTCTCTTTTTGTCATGAAGCTCTTTCTCACTCGAGTCCCTGCTTTTCATTCCTCGAGCCTTTTTTTTTTTTAATTCTTTCTATTCACCTTGAAAAGAAAGCTCCCAGCCACTGTCTCCGGCACCGCATCCACCCCATGAGCTCCGTCTATAAAGGTACGATCCTCCCACCCACCTCCCCCCCTGTTCAGAGCCAGTGTGGGAGGAGCCCACTGCCCTCCCTCAAAGCTAAAAGTGTATAACACTCTGCAGCGAGCCACAATGTGTGTCAGAGGACCGTCTGTGCTCCCGAAGCAGATGACCGCTCCGAGATCTGGTGTGTGCTGTTTTTATTACTGACGGAGAAATAACAGGAGAGAGAATTGGCTCAGAGGTCATCATTCCCAGTCAGGACGAGGTGAGCATCTTGCTTCTCTCTCTCTCTCACACACCCTTCAGACAAAACATTACATTTATTTGTTGTCATTGAAGCATTTTATCGTGTTTGTTGTTTGTGTTATTTTTATTTAATGTTTTTGGCGTTGGAAGAAAAAAAAAAGCGGCTCGTTGTTTTTGCTCCGACTGTGCGTCATGGTCACATTTACGCACAATCTCCTGAGAGATTTGTTGTGTATATGTGCATGTGTGTGTGTGGGTGGGTGTGTGAGTGTGTGTGTATGTGTGTTTAAACCCCACAAAGGAAGGAGTTTAGGATTTAATGTGGCGGGCTGTGTGTGGGCTTGGACTGTGCGCAGTTTAGAGGTGTGGGAAAGACATGAAAGTAACGTGTCCGTGTCTCCGCAGGATCTTCCACTGTGGGGTAGAATGCCGGCGATCATCAGTAAAAACTCCGATTTGGAGTTTGACTCCTTGCAGCCGTGTTTCTATCCGGATGAGGACGATTTCTACTTCTGCTGTCCCGACTCTGCGCCACCGGGGGAGGACATCTGGAAGAAATTCGAGCTGCTACCCACTCCGCCCCTTTCTCCAAGCCGCGCGGCGCTACCAGGAGAGCCGGCCGCCGCCTCCCCGGACTCGGACCCCCTCGCCTTCGGCCTGGGAGACCCACTGGACTGGGCTTCCGAGCTGCTCTTCCTGCCCGAGGACGACATATGGGGCGCGTCGGACGACGGGAACCTGTTCGGTTCCGCTCTGGATACAAACCCGGACAGCATCATTATCCAGGACTGTATGTGGAGCGGCTTCTCCGCCCGGGAGAAGCTGGAGCGCGCGGTGACGGAGAAACTCGGCAAGGCTATTTCCACGAGCGCGGCGGCGGCGGCGGCGGCCGTGGCGACGGCGAGGAGCGTCAAGGCGCCGGAGGTGGTGAGCCGCAGCTCGGTGTCAGAGTGCGTGGACCCCGCGGTGGTCTTCCCCTTCCCCGTAAACAACAAGAAAAGCGGCACCAGGGACGCAGCCGGGACCCCCAACACGTCCGGCAGTCACGAGAGCGCAGTCAGTGACTCAGGTGAGAATTCACTTCTTTCCCTCACGTGTTTAGGAAGAATTCTCTCTTGAACCCTCATCTTCTGCTGCTCCTAAGCTGCGCATCCAATCTAATCAGAGGGTCTGGAGCTTGTTCATATGACTGGTCCCAGAATCGGATTACCCCCCCCCCCCCCCCCCCCCCCCCCCCCC
>JARVGW010000086.1:13973166-13984073 GCA_031762495.1 Anablepsoides rubrolineatus | reverse complement strand
CCAAAAGGCGTTTCTAGTACCACCCTGTCGTTTTACTTCTCAGCTTGGGAGTTTAAACATGCTGCAGGAATACTCAATGAAGCAAAGTAAGACTCTGGGCATGTTTTTGATGAGAGGATAACATTAAAACATGGTATAAAGCTCCAAAAAGTGGATTTTACATGATATAGCCCCTTTAACATTTTTTCGAAAAACCCAAAAATCACCTCCACCACCCGCCCAAAACACAACCACTGGAACCAGACTGGAATGTCAATGGAAAAGCACCTGAACTGAACCGTTCCAACACTAACCGTACCGACACTACACTAAGTGGCATTTGTTATCTTCATTTGTTATGAAAACGCTAAAAAAGAGAGCTGAAATTTTGCCTGGTTAAATGACGAAAATAAATAAATAAACAAATATATATATACAGTATATATATATCAAAAATAAATTTGATTTCTCAGCATAGCCTGTCTAAACACCTTGAAACTGGCCTCTGTCTCCTTAAGAACGCCCTACCATTTCAGACACTCCCCGTTCAGCACATCTTCACAACAATGCTTCGGTGGAGGGGTGCTCTGTGGGAGCTCAGTTTCTCGACTGGAGCTTTGGGTAAATAGGCGGAGCTTTGTACCAGCAAGCGTTTAGGCAGCTCAACATGGCTACCACAGGACATCAACATCATACTGTTCCTGATTCTGACAGTTTTCAATCCTGACAGAAAGTTTTCTTTAGTAAGCCAATGAGTCAGAGGATTCCATCATTGCAATATTTTTTATCAGAACATAGAAACATTTTATTTTTGAACATTTATGTTTTTGTCACTCAGTCTTTAATCCCCCTGTTCCCTCTACTTCTCAGTTTTACCACAAGGTTCTTTCTGTATATCTAGTCCCAGACCTTTGACCTGTCCCGTAGGTAAGCTTAGCGTTTGGACAGCTCTGACCCTTTTCTATAGATAGCATTTTTATTGATGTTCCAAGCATTCCTGTCCCCCCCGCTTTCCTACCCCCCCCCCCCAACTTCCCCACCCTTGGAGCCACCATGGTTTGTGACGGTCTAAATGCCCCCTTTTGTTGGCAGAATGGACCTTTTGTCCACACCCCCTGCATGTGCTGACTAAGGGACATCTAGTGAGCCCACTTTTGAGTCTATACACGGGGGTATGAGAGGGGTGGAAACAGAGGGTCAGCTTAAGCCTTGCAATTACCCCCCTATCCACCCCCCCTCCCCCCCCCTCTAAGTGCGGTGAAGGAATTTTCTGATTCAAATAAACTCTCTTTAAATAGCAGGTCCCCTTTGCTTTTATACAAAACACCTTTAAAAGCCGTCACTCTCATCCTCACCTTGATGAAAGTAGACAGACTCTGCCGACCAGGCCATTACCGTAACATGTGACTCAAACTCACATGAACAAAAAACAATTAAAGGTAAAAAAACTGGTCCAGTCAAGAAGGTTAAATAAGAAGTTGTCTATTTGCTCAAATCGGGTAACTTCACCAAATGATTAGCCCCTTTTCATTAAAATACAGATTTAAAAGAGCTCAGATTTAGGTTACATTAGCTCAGAACAAATAAGGAATCATGTATTTCCTTTAAAACATGAAAGAATAGTATGAGCCAGCTCTTTAGCAACCTTTTAGTAGAATAATTTGTTGTGTTCAGTCATGAGAAACGTTCTTATTTCAGCATGAAATTGGTGCATCTATGTTACAGACTGCTATACAGCTGGTACAAAAGCAGAATAATTTCCACCGCTATGTTCCTGTTTGTTAAGAAGCAACAAGTAAAAGTGAACTAGGTGGTATGTTTACGAGTGATCGGTACGAAAAAATTACATTATAAACTTGCTCAGCATTTTTTAAAGAAATTAAAAAGTAATAAAACATAGTAATTTGGTCCTAAAACTGTAGTTTAAGGAATTATTGAGTGGGTAAACCCTGCAGCGAGTCAAAACAAATTTGTTTTCTCAGACGCAGCCACTACAAAAAAAAAAATCTTTTACATTCTTTAAATGCTTGCTGTAAAGTCCTCAGACAGTACAAAATGATTGTTTTATCTAATTCTTGCAGATCGGAGCTACGCTGGAATCTAACTGGATGATTAGATGTCTGATTAAAACTGGGAAAATACAATACTATGAGGCCTAATAAGTAATGTCTTGGTCACACAGTTAAACTGCAGAATGTTCTACCAAGGTTTCATTTTGAAACACTTAAAAAAATCCTTGTTTGAAACATAGAGAAGGATAAAGTGGATTGAAATGTGTAACTAGCAGTTTATTTCTGCTGTGAAAATCTGCTTGGAAGGCAGTTTGTAGACAATTTGTGGACCCATAATTAATCCCCTTAACATCCCTTTTTATTAGACTTCCACTAACATGCTTTTAAAAAATGATGCTTGCAGACACTTTTGCTACATACACGAGAGCATTTACTGTCCATCCTTTAAAATCTAATCCGCTAATGTATCCAAATCACACAGCTGTCCGAGGCCATATATCTTTAATTGTACGTCAGTACACTTTAACTGGAGTCAGACGCCTGCTAAAAACTCCTCCATACATCAAAAAGCTGCCGCCCAGCACCTAATATCCTCTGCCGTTACAATGCTGCTGTTTCACCACCCATGTTCATAAAACGTAGTCCTCTCCTCCCCACATCCCCTACCCTCTCCTTTCACTTTGATTGGGCTAATTGTGTTTCCTGCTGAATGCTGTAAACTTAAGGGAAGCGAGGAAGTTCATATGTACATACCCCGGAGCGGGCATACAAACTCAAATTCACACCGTAGGCAGCTTTTCTAACAAGAGGCCATTAGGGACAATAGACGGGCTCGTTCACTTTCCAAGGGTCCAATTTACACAGCAGTGGCAGGTACTAAAGCCTGTCGAGTCCTTTGGAGTACAAACTCCTCTCCTGACGTCTCTCACTTGGTCATCAGTTAGAAATATCTCATTATGTCTCAGTGGGTTAAAACGTGGAAATCAGTTTTCCTGCTTGAAAATAATTTAATATAGAGAAACTAACTGGTTGAACAGTCAATTCCCTACAACCAATTCTGTGGTTGTAGGGAAAAACGCCATCTTTGTTTTAGCAAGTTTAGATTTTTGGCTTGAATTGGGATAAAAATGTCTGCCAGCAGGTTTGTTTCTACAGGCATACAATCATAAAAATAACAAAAAGACACGTTTTATCATTTATAATGAGGAACAGACACTCTGCTGCTTACTGCTGAGTACCTGCTGCTAGTGTATATATACTATTTTTTTTTAGATTGGTCTATTTTTTCTATGTTTAATTGTGAGTCAGATTTTATGAAAACATATTTTAATTTTAAAACAAAGCCAGCCTATGAGGTGTAATTTATTATTCTTTTTGTGGTGTACCAAAACTGGTATCAGTATTAGAAGTACCTGTACACAACGAAGATGTCCCGGTACCAGAACCGGTATCAATACCAGATTCAATACTCATTTGACATACATGTCAAGTTGTACAAATTGTCTGTAATTTACACAAATTTTCCCTCATTTTGCAGGTACACGGACATATAGAGCAATCTAATAGATTTTTTTTTACATATTTTTTTTAAAAACTGTTTCAAATTTATTTAACAAGTCAGTCCAAAGGGGTATGATTTGAAATAAAACAATTGTCCGTTCCACGTTTAAGAAACATAAACAAGTGGAAAGAAAATCCTATTTGTTTTTTTTTTTAATGTTTCAACATTACATATCATGCTGTATATCAGATTTTGAGGGAGGAAACGACACGTTGCACAAAGCTAAATATTTGAAGTTTACTGAAGTCACAAGTACACAAATCACAGCCACTTTTTACCAGAAAAACTTCCGTTTGCTAAAGTAAGAGTTTAATTTTTGTTTGCTTTCAACATTTTGTATTCATATTTATTAAACAAATACATGTACTGTTTAACAGTTGTTCTCGAGTATGAAATGTTGAGGTGTGTTTTGGTTTAATAAACGCACACACACTGTAAGTAATAAAAGTATATAGTTGCCTATCTCAGTAATTACTTGGTATCGTTACTCGGTAGCACAAACTGAAGTATTCGATTTGAGGAAGAACTGGAATCGGGACACCCCTAACTTTTTTTATTAGGTAATAAAAAACTTCAACTCAGTGACTGATGCAGACTCACTTCTTCGATGAGTCAGGTTATTTGCAAGAGGCAAGAAGGACATAAATGGTTTTTACTCAGACGCAGATGACTTTAGTTGATTAAACGACTGCACGAGAGGTTCTGCGTTTGTACAAATGCAACACGTGGCCCAGCTGGATCCAACAACTCACTGTTTTGTTTTTTTTTCACCCAGGGAGACATCCCAAAACCACACTGCGGTCGCCTTTGTTATCGCAGCCTGTCACTCTTTCTCTCTTCATCTCTGTCGTTCTCTTTGTAAATCTGGGCGAGCTCCTGTTTGACCCAGGGGGCCTCTCCGGTGGGAGAGTGGGCAGCACGGAACCACTTCAGAGCCCATCCCCTAAAAAACCACACCAGGCTTCCCGTGCCATCTAAGGGCGCATCTCTCTGTCTTCTACTCTCTCTGTTCGTCTGAAACCTCACGCCTCTCTGTGCTGTGACCTGGTGTGTGTGTGTGTGTGTGTGTGTGGTGTGGCCTTGGCAGTGGCATACAGCGTGTTACTGAAAGGGAGAGAAGTCATATGTTAGCAGTTTGAACCTACAGCCTCAATTAGAGGCAGCTGTTGCTGTGGTATCGCACCACATCGGAGACGAAGAGGGGGAACTGAATTTATGGTCTGCGTCTCTGTGGTGACCACTGTTTGATGTGCAGATAATTAGGAAGTGAATGACTTCCTGTGGGCTGCTGCTGGAAGGGGCAGTGCCGTACAATAATAATAATAAAAAAAATACAGAATGAAAGGGAGAACAAGAGGAGCAACAGCTGAGAATTAGAAGACGATGGTAACAGGGTCAGACAGCGTGTTAACAGAAGCCTGAGGTCGCCCCTACCGCTCATGCTAACCGTGTTTCAGTGAGGGGGGTCCACTTCCTCACACAGGACCTTTCCCGGTGACCCCCCAGCGTCGCCCACATTTAAATTCCAAGACCAAATCAGTCAACAGGTTGGAGGAATCGGTTCTTTGTTCCTCCACACACACAATCCTCCGAGAACACGCCTGAGCAGCTCAGTGTTGACAAACTTCACAAGACGAGTTACCAGGAGCTAGAAGAAAAAGAGCAGATCAAAAAACAAAACTTAAGTCCGTATAGATTAAGGAAAAATTACTTGCATCTGTCGGGACTTGTACGTTTAAAGCTTTTGAGTAATATTCTGTCAGATCTAACCCCAAACGAGTTTCTGTTGAAACTATGATCGAAGCTTTCTCAAACGCTTGGTCTTAACCTAAATACCACTTGCTAGTCCCATAGCAACCCTTTATTTCCCCCCTCCACTCGCTTCACTGCTACCTCGTCTGCCATTTCAACTTTGACCTCCTCAGCTTCAGGTCGCAACCTTTGATCTTTTTGTTTTCTTCCGATTTTTCGGGAAATGGTTCCAGAATCCAGAAAAGAAATGCGTTCCAGGAAAATAAAAGCCTCTTGAAAAAAAGCAGAAAAAAAATAAACCAAAGTTAATTGTGGAAATCCCTCACAGTTAAGTGTTAACTCACTCAATACGTTTCTTACAGACTCCACTGGTCACTGTATGAGGAACAATAGGACCAGATTGTGATGCTCAGCCACCTTTGTTTCTCTCCAGCTTTTCTTGTGAATGGAACACAATAGGGAGGAATGCACTGCTTTCTGCTTGAGTGATAAACCTAATCAGGATGATAACAATGTGCTTTAAAGAACTAAGAAAGTCTTTAAGTATCCTCCATAGTATCAGATTAGCCTGTAACAATCTACCCCTTCTGTGAAGGCTCATTCATGTGCAATGTAAATCTGACTCGAAAACACGACATATACATCAACACAAAACCTTTTGTTTTATTATTGTTTCAAACATAAATAATCAGAAAGCTAAACACAATGAACCAATTAAAGGCCTAGCATTCCTTGAAGGAATGCATATCGCCCAGAAGAGACAATGATTGTTTTATGTTGAGAAGTGAGTCAATCCGTTAAAATCTTAAATTATGTAGGCTCCAAAAGTGGCTTTATTTACTTCAATTATTTTCTGCAAGGTTTATTAAAATTTTCTCAGGGGTTCATAAGATATTTTGCTAACACAGATTGCCATAAAAGCACAAACAGACAAGGATGCAGTGAAGCCCCACAACTTTGTGTTTCACAGTATACAGACTCAGACTTTTGCAGATTTTTTTCATAGAACCTAACACATGAATGAGCAACTTGCGGCCCACAGGATCCATGTGGTCCGCAGATGACTTCGGCCCTGCCAACAAATAAAGCCCCACCCCCACTACAAAAAACAAAACAAAAAAAATAACATTAAGTCAAATGGGAACTCTTAAAGAAGGTAAGTTTAGGTATAAAACCTGATATTTTCAATACTTGTATATGAAAGTTACTTTAATGTTTGATGCATTCAGCAAAACCCTGAGTGATTTAAATAAAATAAAAAATACCTGTTTGCATAAATAATTGTTTTAGGCAACATTTCTCCAACAATACCAGCATTGGAACTTTTTTGCTTAGTATAGTTTAGTTCATATTCTAAAAGAGCAATAGTTTGAAAATTGGTTTATATAAAATGTGTTTTCTTTATTATAGACTAAATAAATATGAAAAAAATACCACTGACTTTTCTTTAAATCAAAGATTAACCTCAGCTAAAAACTTGTGAAGGATGCCATGAAGTTTGGGTTATGCAATGCAACAGACACCCTCTCCTCACACAATCACACACACGCATGCCTTGCATTTATCACAGTCAAAACAAGCCAACCAAGGACCCTCACTATGTTCACAGGAATCTAGAGAAAAGGGAAAATATTCTTGTTTGATAAGAAACTGTTTTTCTTTTTTTTTTTTTGTCGTTTTTCTTACGAAGGAGTTTTAAGGCTACCATATCTTGTTATGCTTTGCATTTGTTTTACCCCAGGAGAACATGTGATGTGGTGGAGCTGGTATCTGTTTTCCCATTACGACATGTGCTTTGGTGCCATGAGAACTGAATGCCTGCTTTTTGCTGAAGGAAAGAAAAAAAAATCTGAGGCTTAGAGATGTAATGTTTAAATAAAAAAAAGGGGGGAGGAAATACATACAGGGGTCCAATTCAATTTAATGTATTGCTCCAAAAGAACATCCCAGTTGTAATACCGTTTTGATTTCCTTCATTTATTTCCTTTTTTTTTCTTTTTAGGTAGAAAGAGCACTGCCCCCCCCCCTCCAAACTCCACTGCTTTCCTGCTTGTCTGTGCTGAGGGTCGCTGACAAAAGGAATTGTGCAAACGAGCCTTTAAAATCCCTAAATGGTTGTGGTCTGCTCACAATGAGCCAAAGAATACAGCGCTGGACAAAGGCCGGCCCCTGCCCCACCATTCTGCCCTGCAGTGATGGATCCGAACGGACACATGAACGTGGGCTGGATTTGAGGCTGCGGAGGCACCACCTCACCCCCCCACTGGGCCAAGCAAAAGGAACAGGCCACAGGGATACACTCCAACCCCAGCCAAGGGCCTCAAAACAATCACGACCTGCTAACTAGCTTCACCATCCCAAGGCCTTGATTGATATGGGAAACGCATGCTTGCTCCTCCATACAGAAACCCTCCATCACACTTTATTATCCTCAAAAGCCTAAAATTATTTCCCTTTTAGAAGCGTGCTTTACAAATCAAGCTTCGGCAGCCATTAAAAACTGATTTTATAAACACAACAGGTTTGTATTTGCAGCGAAATCTGGTTTTACGAGCATTCAACACGCCTCATAGGGACAAACGCTGCAGCAAATGGCATGAAAAAAAATAAAAGCGATGCTGAATTTAGAGAACAAAGGTGTGGAGAATTTATAAGAAGTGTTTTACTGATGGGTGCTCTCTTCTTAAGTATATAAGAACTAACAATCCTAGTTGATTTGCATGGTTCAGAAATACTGAAAATTGTTTCTGACAAGCCAGAAAAGAAGTTTGAAATGGTAAACTTCACTAAAACAAACAAAACGTTTTTTGTGGCAAAGTTTTCGTCTCTGTACAGTAAAATAAAATAAAAAGTTGTATACTGGCAATTTCTTTTTTCCATCGAATACTACCCATTTTTTTCAGCACATAAGCAAAAAAAAAGACTTATGAACAGCTTGCTCAGGAATAAGACAAATAGTCAATTCTCTTGTTTTTTACTTTCTACTTGTACTTTCAATTAAAACAAACAATTCCACTTAAGCTTAAAGTACCTGTGACATGACATTTTAGTAATAAATATGAATGCATTTTTGGAAAGATAACATTAACAACATGTTGCAAAAAATATTTCACACAGCTCAGAGGAACATTGTTGAGATATTTGCATGTGGAGAAACAGAAAATGATGTCAACGGTGAGTGTCTGAACGTTAGTGGTGCAACGGATCACGTACGGATCACTCGCACGGTTCGGAACGCATGGGTACCGTGGATTGGGTGTTTTATTCTAGAACGCGATGGTTGGTTGATCATTTTAAAAAGCCGGTTGAATATTCACGTGAGCAGCCCATTTTGTGCAAGTAAAGCCCCGCCTCCAAGGACGCTCTTCGTCCGCAGTTCGGTTCGGCTCGGCTCGGCCTCGGCCCCCTCCAAGTTCCAAGCACGCTCAACGGCGCACAGCCGTGCTATTTCAGAACCTCCTCTCCGGTGGTTCTAAGCAGGTAGAAGCGAGTACAGCACGCTTATGATTTTCATGTCTGCAGTGTGCTGTGATCCAGCCAACACACAAAACCTTACACTCACCTTTTTCTTTTGCTTCTAACTTATCAGGAATAAAATACCCACTGCCTATTGTCTCACAAGGTGCATCTGTAAATGATCTTCTTCTCTGAACATGGCCTCCATGCTTTAATCAGTAAGGTGTTCAACAAAATAAAAGCAACATTTTTAATCCACTTTATAAAAGAGTTCAACTTTGTCCCGTACATGCACCGCTGATTTGTCGTCTTTGCTTTTTGAGACAATGATTTGTCTACTGACGGTTTCCACGAGCCTATAGTAACCCGAGTCTGCCTCAAAAGGAGGACAAAGAGTGCGGAATTCAAATGATATTTTGACACATTTTGTGCCAAATGATATCTGTTTGGGAATGCAGAAGCATGTGACTGTTTCAAGTTATCAGTAGGGTGTTTATCTGTGCCGTGAGGAGCTGTGTTCCACTGCAGACTGGTTAAAAAAATACATGTATGGCTTAGATTTAGTCCTAAATGCATTTTAAATATTTACCATGATAAATCATTTTGTCCAAAAGATTCAGTTCAAACAGACCCAGACACACCGTTTAACTTTTGTTTTCCTTTCTTTTTCTGTCTGAGTAATGGTCTGTTAAAGTTATATACGCTGCTCTGATTGACGTCAAATGATAAGATAATGAAAGAACAAAAGAAAGTAGACACATCAATTTTTATTGCCAAGAGGACCAGGAATGTAATTTTCCTTTTCACTTACTTTACTTTGTTAGAGGCAAGAGCTTGTATCGGTTGTCATAAAGAGAAAAAGTGAGGTACCTCCTGGATGAGTTGGTCAGTCCTTCACAGACTCAACACAGAAAGTCAAACGATCATCCCATCAACACAAACTCCATCAGTTTTAACAACCATTAAGACAACAAGGAGAGCAAGCAGACTCCACACAGAACAGCTGAGACCTCATCATTGTAAAATGATTAATAAAATTTGAACAAAGGTAGGGTCCGTGTACATTTTGGTTATTTGTTTTTTTTTTATTATTTTAAAAATGCATATTGAAAAACAAAAAAACAGTTAGTGGTTATTCTATTTTTATTTTATACTCCAAAAACAGGAAATCAATCCGTCGTTTTAATGTTCTCAAACCAGAGGTTTAACACTATGTTTCCATCCAATTGTAATGTGAATTCTGAGCCAACTTTTTGAATGTTTTAAAAAAAGAAATACGAATTATGCGTGTTTCCATCTAGAGGTTTGGAGTGAATTAACGAGGCTACGCAAAACGTAATTTCATCAGATGCCGACGTTATGCATAGCTGTGATAAAGAGGAAGTGGATGTTGCAAACTAAAGCCGGGTTCACACCAAATGCATTTTAAGCAACAAAAATGTGCCCAACACCTCAAGTTGGACGCACTACGTTCAGACAGAGGACAGAGACCAGACATGCGTCTGAAGAGAGAGGAGCATCTTGTTTTTTTCCAGTCTGTCTTTAATGCATCCTACAGCTACCTTGCGCGTGGCGCCAAACTGGCAAAACGCGCGGCGCTGCTCCTAGATGTACGTCCACCATAGACTTTGCATGGAAACTGGCTGCTTTGGCTGCTCAAAATGGTCCGGTGTGTACCCGGCTTAACAGGGACCACACATCTCGGGACAATGGGGAGAAGCTGAGAATGTGTCGCTATCGGGCAAGTTGTAATTGTTCTGTCATATCATTTAGTATTGCTAATGTTATATGGTGTACCAGGGACGCAGAGGAAGAAATGCATTTCTTATGGGAATATCCTGTAAGATGCCGACAGCGGGAACAGCGGATCAATCAGGAGAGGTCAACGTTCACTACGTCAGAACTTATTTCACAAACATTTCCATCTCTCCTTTTGTTATTTAACTCTTTTTCAGAAAGTCCAAAAACGACCTCAAACAAGCGTAAAAACTGTTTTGCAAAATCAGAGGTCTATAGTAACTAAGTACATTTACTTTGTTACAGTACTTAAGTAATTTTTTTGAGGATTTATATTTTACCAAGTATTTTTTAAAATCGTGACTTTTACTTTTACTTAGTTACTTTTAAAACCTAAAAATGATACTTTT
>JARVGW010000086.1:13955380-13973066 GCA_031762495.1 Anablepsoides rubrolineatus | reverse complement strand
TTTACCAAAGTCATTTTCTGTTAAGGTACTTTTACTTTTACTTAGTTATTTTTTTCAAGTACTTTATAGACCTCTGTGCAAAATTGAGGAAGTTTTTTTCAAATTTTGCTGTTTCCATCAACCTTTTCTAATGCGATACTTCAAAATGTGCATAAGAAATGACGGTTATTGTCATTATCAGACCATTTAAGATGGAGCTAGTTAAAACATCTTTTTCATAACAGGCAGTTGCCTGCAAATAAATAAACACCAGCTAACTTTTTCTGCATTTCTTTAATAACTGTGTTTTTTTTATTTTAAGAAAAATTCTAGCTCCATCTCAAATGGTCTGATAATGGGAAGAATAAACACGTTGCACTTTATAACTAGCTAATCAGACAGCCTCGATAAATAAACGCTAGCTAACTAGTTGCACGTTTCTTTAACAGGTGTTAGCTAATCATTTGTACATCATTGATGATTTAAACTGTTTCTTGGAGCTTCTGGTGCTCTTTGCTCATAAAACATTCTCCAAGAGGTCCATGGTGAGGACAGCATCAAGTTGCCTTGACAATACTGTTAACTTTCCAGTTTGATAAAAATACGGACCGTTTTCTGTTTTTGGAATATAAAATGAAAATAGCATAACCATTTTTTGTTTTATAAAATCTGTTTTTTAAAATGGAAAAACAAGTACACGGACCAGATGGCAGCTTCTGTTATGTTTTACTGCACGTTTTGAACAATCCTCTGAAAGAGTTCAGTCACCCTTTGTGTGTATCCAATAAAACCCTGAGGTCCTCTTACTCAGAAAGGTTGGTATTTATGAAGTACTGACTTCATATCCTGCCTTGGTTTTTTTGTCTTATTTGACTCGAGGCCCTGCTTTTCTCAGCACATGTATCCCAATCTATGTAAATCCCTTACACACATACTTCAGCTGCTCTTAGAAGCTCATTGATTACATAACTTAAACTGAAAGGGGGCAAAACCCAGTCCGACACGCCACAGAACGCGGGAAGCAATAAAAGCCAGTTTAATTTTTAATTTCAGAGAAAAGCTCATTCATTCAGAAAAGAGAGAATACAAGACAGTTGAGTTTCATTATGTTCACGGTTAATGTCTTACCCACCACTTTCCTTTCACTTCATGAAACACACACACGCATTCACACACAAAACCCTATCTTATGTCTTGATTCAACTTGCTGTTTGAAGTGGGATCATTTTCCCAGCTGTGTGCATGCCATTCACACAGGTATCCACCCAAAAACAAAAGCCATGCTGCTTTCTCTCTGCCTCCCACTCGAACTTGTAATAGATTTTGGAATGCAGTAAAAGACTGGACTTGAAAATTTTGCCACAAGCCATTAAAAAAAAAGACTATAAATTGTGCACCAAAATGACACGATTGTTTGGTCATGTTTTAGCTCAGATTTCAAGTTCCTGGTATATTCTAAAATATATAATGTAGTTGTGGATCGATATTATTTTTGGCAGACTACCAAATCTAACATGCAGGTAGTCCTCCTAAATGGCACCTGTTAGCCAAGCCTCAACATTTTTTTTAACTCACTGTTGTAAAAACACCACAACCACAGCGACTGCGGTTATGACAGCCCACATCTATGCACATTTCTTTTTGAAAATGCTTTTTGTTGGTCTCTGTCGAAGCCTTGAAATCCACAAAAGAAGTTTCCCAAAGCTGAAAATAATAACTGTGACAAGTAACAGCTGTGGGGAATTTCAGAGTTTTGTATGAGCTACCTCTGCTTGTATGATTTTATTTTTTATGTACAGTGAAGCTTTGATTTTTGCAGGGGGGGTTACGTTCTTAGAGTACCCCTGAATATTGGATGCGGTCCAGAAAAGGCTTGAGCATCTGGAGGGGCATCGTAGCGCTGTATGAACCAGACAAAAACACAGGAGAGCTAAACAGTTTCTAGCAACAGTCAGAGTGTGGACATAGAGCAGGTGTTACACACTGTACTGTATATTATTAAGACCCCCGCACACAAAGTGTGGTCATATTCCTTCTGTTTATTTATTTATTCATTTATTTTCAATTATTTTAACCATATCACGTAAACGGTTGCACTGATCAGCATGAAATTTGTTAGGAATGTAGATGTGTCCGACCTACACTGGGCCAGCCAACAATTTTACAATAAACCCCATATTTGAGGAGGGGGCTCCACCTGAAAAGGGGGTGTCTGGACTAACAAAATTGCTTATAACTTAAAAACTGTTCAACATGGGAGCATCAGATGTTTTTTGTTGTTTGTTTAGCTCTAATGAAGGGCTATCCATTGGGCCCACCAATGAGCCCCACCCCCACCCCCTCCGGACCCCCACCCACAACAATAAATCTGTTCTGGTGAGTTCTGAGTTCTGGTGCATTGCTGCTTTGGTCCACTATCCTGCACGTTTTAGTTGTTTCTTTGCTCTTTAGCAGGTCTTTAAGTTCTGCAGAAGCTTGTCAATCACTCATTCATGAATCAGGTGTGCCAAAGCAGTGAAACAACTAAAACATGCAGGATAGTGGACCATGAAGACTGGAATTAAGAACCACTGTTTTACAGCATCGTACACAATTTTTAAATTATATTGTTCTTAATAATTCAGTCTGTAGCACAAGATAAACATTAAAGTTCTTTACTCTACTGTATTTTCGGTTTCCGTGGTATCACAGGGATTACCACAAACTACTAGCAGTTAGGTGCCATGAAAAATCTGCAAAAAACAAACTTTGAAACATGACTTTGCAGGGCTTCACTGTATACCTCTCCTCAAGGTATAAAAAGGACTGAATTTTGAAATTGATATGACTTCCTCAATGTTTTTTAAGTAGCTAGCCATAAGCAGTTTATTGGCCAATGTTCTGTTGTCCTATATATATTGAGTGTTTGACAATGCAAGATTGAGTGATTCTGAGAAAAAAAAAAAACATTCCTCTTTTAGTGTCTTTTGTTCTTTAACTACATGAAGGAACTTCACAAGCCTCACTGCAGCTGGAGGCCTCTAACTACAGCTACACGCTAATAATGTTAGCCACACTTCCCAACAAAACATGGAACAAAAGCTACACAACACCCTACTCATTCCTTTCACTAAAGTCATGCCAGCAAGGGTGCAGTGCAATAAATTAATGTCCGATTAAAAATGGCCATCTCGCCTGCCAAATTGTCATGAAGTGGCACCATTGATACGAGCGACAAAACCGGGCACATTACCAATCACCCACTCACCCAAGAAAAGGAAGGAACTAAAAACAACATTCTTGAGTAGGTCTGTCTTTCACAAGCTTGATGCTGTGGAAGGGGGGGTGTCAGGACTAAAGTTCTGGGGTATGTGAAGCGGGCTGCACAGGAACCTACAAAGGCGCGGAGAAGGAAGGGCCACCCTGACAGCTTTGGCGGGGTAGTTTTTTAAGGGGGTATGGGGGTACTAAAGGGAAGACAGAAACGGGGAGGGGGTGTTCCCTCTCTTCAAAGCCTTTCCGTTGGTTCTGCGGCCTGGTGGATGTTGAATGTAGATTGGGGGAGAAGGGGTGGTAAATGAGAGAAAGGGAGAATTAGGAAGCCCTCTCTTTGTCTGCTGGGATCAGGGGGGTCAGTTAGACACTGAACGCCTCAGGAAGATTAACCGGCCAGGCCCGGTCGGAAGCTGAAGGGTAGGCTGGTGGGTGGGTTGGAGAGAAGGATAAAGGGACCCTGCTTTGTTTCTGGTCCGCGATGGGATGCTGGAAAGGAGAGATGGAATGTAAGAAATGGAGATTGATTGATCGGTACAGTGGATAGTGATGAAGGGAGGGAGGGAGGATGTCAGCGCTAAGCTTTTGGGGCTCTCTCGGACTCTTATGCAGCGAGAGAAGTGAATAAGACCCAGTTTGATTTTTTTATATGGACAAAAATAAGGTGTGAAAGAAATGAATAGTGGGAGTGTACAAGAGCAAAGTCTGACAAAAAAAAGGTTGACTATTAAGGTGGGAAGGAAGAAACAGTGGAGGAAACTTTAGTGGCGGCGGTGGGCTTTCCTCACTATGGATTAACGGCGCTCCACAGTGGGAAGAGGGAGGATGGGGGTGAGAATGAAGGGAGGTAGGATTGGATGAAAGTTAGGGTTGGATGAGGAGGGTAAGAATAAAGAATTGCCATTCGCTTCACTCACTTCACTACACAGGAACAAAGCATGTTGGGAGGTACTTGACATAACACTCTTCCAGGCCATGTTCTTGAATGTGTGTGTGTGCGAGTGAGTGTGTGTGTGTAAAAAACATGTATGCTGTTTCTAGTATCTCAAGAGGCACTGAGGAATTAAATGTGGAATTTTACAAGTGTTTCTAAAGAAAATGTACCGTTAAATCTATATATTTCATTTTGCAAAGAGCTGCAGTTATATTGAAGTTTTACACCTTTTGTTACAATCTCAAAAATCACACGAGTGATTAAAATCAGAACAGTTTTAATGTAACAAAATATTGACAAAAAAAATTAAAATACTCATTTTAAATTAAACTAACAACCATTCCAGCCTTTACCTGACCTAAAGATAAATACTAGTTTTGTCTCAATACTGTAAGAAAACCAGCATTTATTACAAATACTCGTACAAAGTGCCTCGATACCTAGACCCGATACTGATATCTGTACCGATACTCAATTCAGTGTGTTGCAGTTTACATTTTATAGGAAAAGTTTGTCAGTTCAATGTTTAAGAAGTTTCAACAAGCTGAAAAAAATGTAGGTCTAAAAGATAGATGAGACACCTTGTTCTAAAACAAAAGAAAACTTTTTTTGACGTCACTGTGTAATGTTTAAGTTCTAACTCAGTAAGTAACACCAGCTGGAGCATCAACGGCACTAGCACACCCAAAATGATTCCACTACTAATGGTTCTTGTTCTTACCCAAAAGAAAACTTTATTGAAAATAAGATTCTTAATGGAAATAATTAAGAAATTAATTAAGAAAAATACATAATAGGCATAAAAACTTATCTCTACCACTATTATTAACAAACCGGAAGAATAAAAAGACAAAAAGAAGAAAAGAAATGAAAAGAAAAGCAGAAAAAGGCCAATAACCCGACAGAAAGCCCTTTGAACTTTTGCATTAAGGTTTTTCCTCAAAACAAAAACAAAATCTTTCCCTTAACTTCTTTCTTTCTTTCCTGGCCCTTTCCTTAATTTTTTCCCTTTCTTGTTTGAGTCCTCTGTAAAGTCAGTGGTCCAGCTCTTTATAAAAGCACCTATTGGTTCCTCTTTGCTCTCCCACCCTGAGTGCCCATGGCTCCTGAAGTGATGCTCTTTGTGTGGGGTTCAGAGGTTGTGCCCATTAGCGTGAAGAAAGCCCTGCTGAGTCTTATCCCGACCCATACTAGAATGCAGGGCTCTTCACCCCAACCTCAGCCTGGCCAGCCCCCTTCCCTGAACAGGACACTTTTATCCTTTTGTCAAGAGGTCAATGAGCAGACCCCCAGAGGGGAAGGAGGGCCCCCACCAATAATGATATGCATGGCAGTCATTGTGTGACCCCCATGGGGGGGTTATGGTTGGTTGAGGTGGGTGCAACAAGGGAGTGGAGGGCAGGCTGTGTAACTAAGGATGGTTATCTTATGCTGAAGATACAGAATGAATGGGATGAGGAGGAGAAATCATCACTGGATCATGACAGATTGGCTCAGTGATTGTGAATTTAGTGAAAAATGCCAGAGCGGAGAAAGTAATGAGAGCATCAACATTTTTATAAACTTCGAATTTTTCTCAATAGGGTCAAACATCAAGACAAACCACTACTGTTTTGTATATATAAGTGTGCATTCTTTGACTCACACACATTCATACTGAAGTCAACTTCTAACCTTCCCCCAGTTTTGATTTGAAAGATAGATTTGACTTCACTTTCTGCAAGAAGACCTAGCTGTCAGCCTTGATATGCAAATGTGAAGTTACATAACAACTGGGTCAAATGCAAATACCCAGATGTAGATAGTTTAGTTCCTTTAGAATGTTACATATCAAACAAATTAAGATTAAGAATGCAAATATGCATTACACTTTGATTAGAAAAATAAATACAAATCAGTGATCAGTAAAGACAAAACATTGCATAAATTAACTTTCTCTATCCGTGCATGCTACAGGTTAGCATGTCGGTTTTGAAGTTGAATCAGACGATTTAATAATTATCTGACATGCTTGTTTAGTTCAGTGTTTAAATTTGAACCTGTTTCTGTCTGGCTGCTCCGATGCAGCTTTGTATTTATGGAACGCAGCGACTTGCTGGAGGTAGAACAAACTAAAATATCAATCCAATACGGTCTGACAACGACGTTACTATGAAATGTTTCTGTGGATTCTTGGACACAGAAAATTTAAACAAAAAAGATGAAGCAACTGAACTTCTGTTCTGTAGCTGAAGATGTGTGGCGTTACAAGATTTAAACAGCATGACTGAAACTTATATCATTGTTACTTGAATCAATCCGTATACCCCCACCTCACTGACATAAAAGTCTGATAAAATGCGACATAAGAGTTCAGACTGAGGTCACTTTGAAAAACATCAGATATGTATCTGATATAGTACCAGGTTCCAATAAAAGAAATGTGTTCTCACAATCATTGTGTAATGTTTACGTTCAAACTCAGTAAGTACTCTGTATAGGGACACCCCTAAGTTTTTATCGAACTGCAGGATTTTGGAATATAATATCAAGCCTTCTCCTATTAAATATGATAAACAATTTAAAATGCAAAAAAGTTCATTTTTCTCTCAAACTTCATTTGTTTTTAGTATGTCACACATCTGCTGGTAAACACAATGTTGGCTGTGTAACTGTATTAATTAGGTGAACCACACACAGCAGCAGTGAGAGACTGACAGACAGGAGAGGGACAGCCACCAGATTAGAGCTTCTGCCAAGAAAATGAATTTCTTCTGCATACTGAATATGTGTCATAGGGACCACACTGTCAACTTGCTGCGTGTCACCATCTCCAGACAGATCCGAGACCAGTGTCTGTGAGTGTGTGTGTGTGATGGGGATGAAGAGTATTAGCCAGTTCCCTGCTGCTATAGCTGTGAGTGTGAGCTGCCAGAAGAGAGGGGGTAATTAGGGACCTGTTGTGTTGAAGGAAAGCCAGGCCATGGAGGAGGGATTATGGCCGTCAATCTCCTCCGGTTTCCCTCACTTCACTCCTGCTTTAACCCTGTTAATGTCCACTTTACCCCAGAACAACTCTGACTCAGAGCTCTGATTAATATCCATAATCAGAAAACAAACAAAAATGTTACTTTACTAAAAGACAACAAACCGTCTAACTTGGGCCAACATAAATGTAAATTTTAAAAATCAACTCCAATGACAAAAAAAGTATAGTGGTTAAATCTTAGTCTAATCCAGAGTAAAAAAAGAGTTGGTCTAATCCAGAATTGACAAAGGGTTTATCTAATCCAGAGTAGACAAAGGCTTGGTATAATCCAGAATAGGTGAAGGCTTGGTATAAACCAGAGTAGACAAATGCTTAGTCTAATCCAGAGTAGACTAAGACTTGGTCTAATCCAGAGTAAGAATAAACTTGGTCAAATCCAAAGTAGACATAGACTTGGTTTAATCCAGATTAGACAATAGCTTGGTCTGATCCAGAGTAGAAATAAACTTGGTCAAATCCAGAGTAGACATGTACATGGTTTAATCAACGGTAGAAAAAGGCTTGGTCTAATCCTGAGTAGACAAAAGCTTGATCTAATCCAGAGTAGAGAAAGTGTTGGTTTAGACAATGGCTTTGTCTAATCCAGAGTAGATGAAGGCTTGGTCTGATACAGAGTAGACATAGACCTGGTCTAATTCAGAGTAGACAAAGGCTTGGTCTAATCCCGAGTAGACAAAGGCTTGGTCTAATCCCGAGTAGACTAAGACTTGGTCTAATTTAGAGTAGACTAGTCTGATCCAGAGTAGAAATAGACTTGGTCAAATCTAGACTTGGTCTAATCCAGAGTAGACGAAAGTTCGGACTAATCCTTAGTAGACAAAGCAAATCCTGTCCTCTACTTTGCCATTAGTTTTGGATTACATGCATTTTTGAACAAACATTAACCCTATTTTCCAAACTAAAGCTGTTCAAAGGACCATGTACAGCATTTAAAATATTTTTTTATTACCTTACCTCTGAACTCCACTTAAAAAGATCTGAACGTAACATTTGAAGTCATTATTGTGGCAAACTCATGCTGATTCTGCTACTTTCAGTACATCTTAACTTCTCTACTCTGGTTTAAACAGTTTCAGAAATCAGCATTTTTTTTATTGTTTGACAGCAATAAAGCCATGTCAGAAATGTATAAAGCAGTGACGCTGTCAGCAATAAGAAGCAACATGTGCAAAGTTTACACATCTGTTTACCTTTTGCTCTTTCTTTTTCATTCTTGTTTTAACTAAACTTTCCCCACAGGCATGTAGAAACCCTGGCACCAACCTTATATTTAAAGACACACAAATGCCATTGTGCTGAAAAAAATTGAGCCCTTTGACAGCTCCATTACAAACCACACACTGGCCAATTATCTGTTTTAGGGTGATTGTCTGCCCTCCTCCAACCACCACGCCGCCTTTGATCCCACTCATCTCTTCTTGTGTCACTCTAGATCTAGGCTCAGGTATAATATTTCCACCTAGGAGCCTGAACGCTCCTTTTAAAGGTTCCACTTGAATCATTCTAGCTGCTTTTAAAAATGGGGGAATATAAAGTGCTTCCTCCCTCTCTTTAGCTCCTGATGAATCATGGATCGTTTGTCCTCTCATCATTTCCTCTTTTTTCCCCTTCTTTTTATCCCTCCAACCGGCTGCCTATGACATTGAAAATTGGGGTGTATTTGAATTACGATGATTGCAAGTGGCAGATGGCAATTAAATAGGAATGAGGAGGTGAATGCAAAAGAGGGGGGGGAAGGGCAGAAACAAAAAAAAAAGTTTTTAAAAGTCAGACAAAAACAGAAGAAATGTGACTAAAAAGTCCGACTCAAAAAGCCAATAAAAACAGAATAAAAGAAAAGCACGATGGAGGTCCCTGCTGGTGGTTTGTTTGATCAGAACTGAGTGGTGCTCATCTGAGAGCTCCCAGTTTCTCTGTACGGTTCACTCATCACTGCTGATTCATCCAAATGAATACCAGAACACCTCAGTAGTTCGTAGTACAGTAACTGTCTTATATCCCCGACGGAGTCCCTAATACAAACCAGACCTGCATAATCGCTCACACACTACACTTCACTACACATACAATCAATCTGTCAGCTTGGCCATAATTTCTCCATTTTTTTGTGATTAGGCCATCATAAAAGCAACTGAATAGAAGCAATTGTCAAAGATTACTGGGTGAATTTCTCTTGTGCTGTAATCTGTGAGTGCGTCTGTCCAACGGCATCAATAGGAAGCAGTAAGAGATGAAATGTGACTTTTTCACTCCCACCGCCTTTGTGGGTTAAAATGTGAGTGTGTGTAGGACTGCCACAAACAATTATTTTTATAGTCGACTAATCATTGATTATTTTTTTCGATTAGTCGACTAATCGGATCATACGTTAATTGAATATAAAACATACAGCTTATCGCGCCAGATTTCAGCTGCTATTATAACCATCGTTAGATTTTAGCTATATGCTAACTAAAAATAATTACAATGGAAGACAAGTTCTGCCTTGCAAATATTGCATTGCACAGGTTTAACTTTAATTTTCTTCAAATGATCCCACATTTTTGAGCTCCGTTACCGGGTAGCCATGATACCAGAGCCTGTCTGTATAATGTCTTGTGACGTCCACACCCTACCCCGGTTACCACTACTGCACATGTGTGTCAAGGACAGAAAGGCAGATGCATGAGGCAGTAGAAGGTGTCAAAGCAGTTTGGAGAGAAAAACAAAGTAAAAAACAAACAAACAAACAAACAAAAAATTATTAATCAACTATTAAATTAGTCGTCGACTAGTCGTCTAATCATGGCAGCCCTAAGTGTGTGTATTTGTTTTTGCTACCTTGTGGGGACAACTTTTGGCCATTTCTCCTTGTGCCATTTCTCCACTGCTCCTTACGGGGACAATATCGTTGGTGGGTCTGGGTGAGGATTAGGACTAAGGTGGTAATTAAGTTTAGGGTAGGTTAGGTTATGTATGGGGGGATGGGGGGGGGGGATTGTTAGGCTATGGAAATGACTGGTAAGTGAATGCAAAGTCCCCATGAGGATAGAAGAGTAACCATTTGTGTGTACATGTATTTGCTACATGATAGGGACGGATTTCCAGACAAATATAGCCTGTCAATGCTCCTTATGTGGACGAAAGCCTGGTTCCAATGGGTACAGATGCTGATTTTGGGTGTGGGGTTAGTTTTAGGACCAAGGTTTAAATTGAGTTTAGGCTAGGTTTAAGGATAGATACAGGGGTGGTTAGGTTTAGGGCAGAGGTGCCCAAAATTGGCCTGCCAAGCCATTTGATTTGGCCCACCAACAGTTGTCCAGGTTACTAGATTGTCTTATTCTGTCTTATGGAGAAACACTATATTTCCACTTCGTCTTTTCAACCATCGGTCCAACTATACATACAAGGAGCTGTAGTCAGATAGTCTTAACTCATGGTACTCACTTTATCTTTGAACTGTTTTAAGATTAAATATAAAATACAAGTAACTACAAGAGATATTTATATCAGATTTAAGTCCATATCTGGATTTGCACACCTTACTAGACCACATCAAATTTTAAATTATGAAAAGTCCCATGACCCTTTGCTGCCCAATCATACTTTGAATTTTCTCCATGTCTATGAGCTGGAAAAAAAAAGAATGTGGGCCACCGTGCTGGCTGCTAACTTAATCATAAAAAATAAAATAACTTTACTTAAGAAGTATTTGTAATTCTTATATTATTGCATTTGGCCCGCGGCCCTCAGATTGATTTTAATTTTGTCCCTCTCAGGGAAAATGTTTGGGCACCCCTGGTTTAGGGTATAAGGGTCCGGTTTAGGATATAGAATTGACCAGCAAATGAATGGAAGTCAATGAAATGGCCACACAAGGATATAAAAACCAACATGCGTGTGTGTTGACCATCAAAGAGCAGTGCTGAAGACAGCAGAGCGGCAGGGATGTGAGTGTCCCCACCGAGGTCCAGCGACATGCAACCAGACAGCATCGCACACATATTATCTTTTTTCTTTAAAAAAAAGGGACAGTGAGAGAATATCATGCCTCTTCTGTCCGCCTGTAACCTGGGAAACCTTGGCACCAAGAGGCACTCCTTCTTTACCCATCTTACCCACCCTGCTCATCGCCCCACCCGCCGAATCTTCTAGACTCCATCCAGCAGCACGTCAACTTCACCCCTCCTTGTGCCTTGCTTCCCAGCAGGCTCTTGACTCAGACTGGCGCGCAGCGAATGCCAAAAGTGGGGGTAGGGTGGTGATAGTGGCGGGGTGGGGGGTGTTTACGCAGCAGATCCACCCCCGACATGGGGTTTGCCTGTGTGAGGTACATCTCAATCAGCAGGGGCACGGACCGCAGAGGCCCCCCCTCTTTCCATTCCTGCACCACCTCTCATGGGCACAAAAGGCCTCCCTACTGGTGTGTACGAAGCAGGAGGTGCCTTGCCCCCCACCCCAGCTTCCCTCCAACTCTGAAACATCTTTTCATTTTCCGTTTCTCCCACTGTCCTCTGCGTGAATGAAGCAAACCGCTCTCCCGAGCTTCTCCGTGAAAACGAAGAAAGAGGAAACAATGCCAGTCTGAATCAACACTCCCAATAACGAGACAGAGGGGAGAGCAGGACAGACGACAGAGGGGAACGGCAGGGCTTAACAGGGACACTGATGGCTTTATATACGCAAGTGGAAGAAAGTGTTTCTTCTCCGGCTGTCTGTCACCCCCTCCCTGCCGTCTGTGACAGAAAGAGAAGTTAACGCAGAGAGAAACTCGCAGAACAGGAGGGTGGAGAATGGGGAGGATGGAGGGAGACGAGACCAGACACGACAGGACATTATCACAGCGGGGGGCGAGGAAGAGAGCAAAGAGGATGATGATGCTCTGCAGTTGCCTTTCTCTGCTCATCTCCTCTCAATATTACTTTATTCTGTCCCTCATGTCTGTACCTCTCACCTCCTTATGTTTTATTTAATTTTATTCGCAGTAGTCAAATCTGATCAGGGGAAGAGTGAATATCAAGAAATTAAAAATAAACAACTACAGCACAATGTCAGATAAAAACATGTTTTTACATTAGTTTATAATTAATTGAGTTGTGTCTACAGAAAACAATAATAAAGATGTAAACGAGGTAAGGACTGCATGATGCTGTTTTTGCCTTGTTAATGAATAATGATCATGATTTTTTGTTGTGGTTTCTTTAATTCTTTAATTTTTTTAATAAACATTTGGTTTGTTGTAATTGTTGGAGTTGTTTTTTTTAATACGAGAATAAAGTTACAATATTATGAGAATAAAGTCAAAATGTTAAGAGAAAAAAGTAATACTACATTCCTGGGCCGTCTCACACCAGATATGGACAGCCTCCAATGTGTGACACAGTGTTTATGAAGCAGTCCGCGATTATGTTTGAGTCACAGTTAGCGTAAAAATGCTTCCATCCACATTATGTGATGACTAAATCTGTCACGGTAGCCATTAACTGATATGCCATACAGATTCAGTTCACCATATAAATCAGTGCGTTGGGTCCATTGCAATCCTACTGCCGACGTCAGAGAAGCCGTGCACGCAGTCTTGATGTGATGATGATCCTCATTGTTTCCTGAGAAACAGCAAAACATTTTGGACCACCGCCAGACAGAGCGCCTCTTCCAAAATTTCCATGTGGTTCTTTACAAAATCATTTCAAAGTCCTGCTACTGATAATAAATTGATAATGATGTGGTAAAAGATTAAGTATTTCCAAGAGGTGTATAGTAACTAGTAAGTACATTTATTTTGTTACAGTCTGTTTGAGTTTCTGTAATTTTATCAAGTATTTTTTTTAAACCATAACTTTTACTTTTATTTTGTTACATTCAAAACCTAAAAATGACACTTTCACTTCTTTACTTCAAAATGTAACACCTAATTAAATGTTACACATTTAAATATGACCAGAACTTATCATGAAAATAGCTGCACACTAAAAAGAATGAAGTGTTGAATTTACATAACCAAGATATGTCAACTTAGTTTAGTGGAACCAGTTAAGTAAATTAAACAGTTTATTTCTTATATGTATAAAAGTATGTTTACTTTTACCTTCTCTATTGTGAGAAGTTTTACTTTTATCAATGAAATTATTTTTTATCAAAGTCATTTTCTGTTAAAGGGGCAATATTATGTGTTTCTCAGGCATATATTTAAATTCTATACTATAACTATGTCACTTTAAGTTGTTATTAAAATGTTGTTTATATGTTTAAATAAAAATTAAACTTGACTTTGCATCATATCTGTTTTTAAACACCTTGAAATTAGCCTCTGTCTCTTTAAGAACCTCCTTCTGCTTCTGTCCCGCCCATTTCAGCACGGAGCCGTGTGTGTGTGTGTGTGTGTGTGTGTGTGTGTGAGTGTGTGCTCTGTGATGAGGTGGGTGTGTGTATGTGTGTGTGTGTGTGTGCTCTGTGATGAGGTGTGTGTGTGTGCTCTCTGATGAGGAAGCTCAGTTTGGAGACACAGTCCAGAGGAGGAGCTGGTCCCAAAAGGTGGTTCTAGTGCCAACCGGTGGTTTTTGCTCCCCTGCCTGCTGCCTCAGGACACTACAGGTTTTTCTCAAACATGAATGAGTCAAAGCAGAACTCTGGGCATGTTTTTGATGAGAGGATAACATTATAACATGATGTAAAACTCAAAAAAAGTTTATTTTACATGATATTGCCCCTTCAAGGTATTTTCTTTCAAGTACTTTATACGTATACCTCTGGTATTTCCTTATTTGTAAAACCAATATCAAAGTGTAACTTTACCAGACGCTCAACATTCCTCATTTTAACACAGTGGTAAGACTGATTTTTAGTGTAGGAGCTTTTTTTAAATCTTTTTATTTAATTTCATTAAAATTTAAAACATTTAATCAAAAAACAAAACAATTTTTAACACAACACAAAATCATTACATGAAAGGGAGCAGAAAAAAGAACAAAATCTTATAACATCTGCCCCATTTAACAAAAAGAATATATATATACATACACCCATACATACATTTACATAAATAACAATTTTACACCCTAGTTCTCTAATATTCTGACTATTTTTTGTATTTTTACAATTTTATTATCGTTATATTAGGACTATTTTTACGGTCAAAATTAATCGTGATAATTGGAAAGTAAATCCATACAAAATATTTAAGCAATTCTCAAAAATGGAAGTCTGTTATTAAAAATGTATATTGGTTACCATTAAACGTTTTTAATTCTACAAAAGACGACAAGTAAATAACACAAGAAAAGGAAAAAAGCAGACACTAAGGACAAAGAACAAGGAATTTTTATGTTATTTATGTTAGAAAAAGACATATTTTTACAGAACAGGCTTCAGGATTAATTTGATTATCCCGTGCACATTGTAGCTACAAACTGATGCTTGTATAAGACCTGTCCTGTCCTCTGATCAGCCTCTCAATGAGGAGTGTCACTGCTGTCACTGTCACAGCTGAGCAGCCCAGCAGCACCACAGACTGAGTGCCGCCTGTTCAATGCAGACATGTCAGCAGATTTCCAGGGCTGGAGAGCTCCTGTGAATGTGTGTGTGTGTGTGGGTGTGTGTGTGTGTGTGTGTGTTTGTTTTTTGCCCTTGTCTGCCTCTGTGCTTTCTCTCCGCGATGCATGGAAAATGAAAAGCGCTGTGTCGGGACATTCTGTGGTCCGCAGTTTCCATGTGTGGATGGGGAGCTTAACATGCATCACTAGCTCCTCTCTAACCCCGTGTGTCTTCTCAGAGGTCATTCTAAATCATAAACATTTCTACGTGACTTTGTCATTTCCTTAACTGGGTTGTATATCGCTGTTTTTATTGTGATTCTGTAGCTGCTGGGTCCTTGGTCACATAAAACAAGATTATCTAATAGTGGGCTAAAGGGAGAAGTAGCAAAATATGCAGATTTTAACTGTCCTAAAAAGGTAAATCAGTACATTTTAACTAACATGACTTTTCATGACTTTATGCACAATTAATCCTTTTTGGATCAACTATTTTGGGTGTGGTGTAAAGAATCTGGGAGCAGCTGGTAGTAGCCAAGAAGCACATGTATTTTTTAAATATAAGTATCTATTTTAGTCATAACTCAAAACAGGAAAGTGCTAGCTGCATGAAATTTGAACGCCGTAAATGTGGAGGGATGTGTAACAATTCGGCTCAGTCAAAATAACCTGTAAAAAGACAGCTATATATGAATATGACTTAATTTTAGTCATCACTTGAGACAGGAAAGTGCTTACTGCATGAAATTTGAAGTCGATGAATAATGTTTATATGTTCACAGTAATTATTTTGAGTCATTGTTCTGTACATGAACAGTAAATAAATCAAATTTAAATGTTTACAATCATTTTACTATCACCATTAATTTCTCTTTAACTTACCCCAGAAGACAAGTCAATCCAGCCAATCACCAATCACGGTTAGAACATACTCCACCCACACAAAGAACTCCAACAATCACAGTTACAACAAACTCCGTCCACACAAAGAACTCCACCAATCACGGGTAGGACAAACTCCGCCCACACAAAGAACTCCACCAATCACGGGTAGGACAAACTCCGCCCACACAAAGAACTCCACCAATCACAGTTAGGACAAACTCCGCCCACACAACAAGAAACTCCCCCTATGTACTGCAGAGACCCCTACTTTGCTCCAGGCAGAGCATGCCCAAATTTACGTTCATCTGTAAATTTTATTGTTTCTAATAATTTAACTTGAAAACTCCCATTAAAGCCTGAGAGAAAAAAAAAGTTCCTTACGTCAAATTTACTGCATTTCCCGTTTCCACAATATCACAAGGATCACCGAAAACTATTTGTTAGGTTCCATGAAAACATCCTCAAAAGACTGAGTCTGCAAACTGTGAAAAACCACTTTTGCAGGGTTCACGGTACAATATTATATCAATATTATATCGATGCAATGTTTCTGGATATCACAAAGGCTGTCATAATATGATTTTGATTCAATTCAGTTCACAAGTCTGCGATGTCTTAGATGGGCATATGATATTGATCCACAATGGGAATAGGATGAAGATATGGTTCAATATTTTCATTTTGTCTTGATGTAATTGAATCATTAATTGTTATGTCGATGTGGATCAATGTCCTGTTCCACCTCTAGTTTTTAATATGCAAACAAATTGTATAGAAATTGGGAAATGGTTTAGCTCCTTTATTGATGAGAACTCAATGGTAACAAATGCCAGAAGTCATAATCTGATTCATTTTCGATAAACCTTGTCAATTTTCAGATTTCACACATTTTATAATTAGAGATTAAATTGTTCATATAAACATGTCAGGAACCTAATTTTGTTTTTGAAAATGTGCAGAATGTGTTTATTCAACATTAACCGCTAAATTATTTTTATAGATAATCAATAAAATGTGATGCAATGCAATAAAGCAGGAAAATTGAGTTGTCACAAGCCTTGAGCAACTGTTTTATATAATCCTCTCACAAACTAATGAGACCAATTTCACACAGTGACCAAATTCCCCAGTCTCTTTTCTTGTTATGCAGCCTGTTAACAGCCCCTTGGGCAGTGTGTGTATGCGTGTGTATGCGTGTGTGTGTGTGTGTGTGTGTTACAGACCATTCTGTTCGCTCGCAGTACTGGGCCCTGCCGCAGGAACGAAGCTTGGCGTTGACAACAATGCTTCACAGCCAAACACAGAAAATGTTCTGCCAGCTTTATCTAATGTCTTTTCAAACATTTTACATTCCATCTGAACTTGCACAACAACTCCTCCTCTTCGCATCTCACAAGTTGTTCACAAAAACACTTTTTTTAAAGAAATTACTTATACATAAAAAATGAGCATGTACCTTGTGATGTATGTGTATCTTCAAGGTAAAGCAGACATAAGTTGTATGTTTAAGGTATATGTTCATTTTGCATGTACTCAAGTTCATTGGTTTAATAGTACATAGTACATAGTTTATTCTAATCAGACTGTCAAGCTAAAAGCGAGATCAAGACTAAAGTAGACTGCTGCTGTCTTAAAATAACTAACATTTCATAACGGTTCATAAGAATGCATTTTAATAAACTTCAGTTTTACATTTTACTGTTACAGACATATATATAAGTTTCCTGCAGGTAGTGCCCCAGGCTGCACCAGAAATACTACAGCTAACTGCTGCAGCTATTTGCTCTTGCAAATAAGCAAATTAATGCAAAAACGACGGTGATGTAAACGTTTTAAAATAGCAAGCCCATAAAGTGAAGTGCATTTCTTCAGGTTAAAGTTGATCCAACACTCATGCTGCCCTTGGGTCAAAAAGGATCAGTTTTAAAACCGAAGGAGCACTGCCACTCTGTTTATGCTATACCAGAGGTGCCCAAAGTGGGGCCCGCGGGCCAAATTTAGCCCGCCAAGCCATTTGATTTGGCCCACCAGCAGTTATCAAAAAAAAAAAAAAAAATTTTTTTTTTTTTTTGGCTCTCTCAGAGAAAATGTTTGGGC
>JARVGW010000086.1:13912664-13936747 GCA_031762495.1 Anablepsoides rubrolineatus | reverse complement strand
AAATAACACAAATCATGTCACACTCCAGCAGAACATAGCAGATATACTGTATGACTAGTACGAAGATGTCTGTGGCATACATTTTTTGAGGGTATCACCGCCCAATAAATGTAATTTTGGGAAGTCTAGCCACTCATTTTTACTCAATACTTTTACTTTTAATACTAAAGTACATTTTATGTCAGAAATTTACTTTTGATACTTAAATACAAAATATATTAAGACTTTTACTCAAGTAATATTCTTAGAGGAGACTTGAACTTTTACTAAAGTAAATTTATGGTAAGATACTAGTACTTTTACTCAAGTATCACTTTGAGATACTTTATAAAACACTGTAATAGGGAAGAGGGGGAACGCTGCCTTGCATGGCAAAGTTTTAAATACATATCTAATGAGAGGTTAGAGGTCAATTTGATAAATTATTTCCCACCAAATTATAGCTTAATATCTATAAAATAGTCATATAATCATCTTTGCATTTGTTAGAGTCAATAAGCTGTGGCAGCCATCTTGAATTGGGTTGCCGCCAAAAATAAATGGTAAATGATAGGCAGCATCTTTATTAGGTCTTTTGCTTTTGTTTTGAGATTGAGATGCACATCCATCCATCCATCCATCCATCCATCCATATTATATTTTACCCGCTATCACTGAGTGAAAAATATAACTTAGCTGGAGAAACTTTTGTTGAAATGAGATGTTAAATAAAATGCAGTTACAAGCATTGATACTGGAGCTAAACCCAAAGTATTAATGCTTTTTATGTATTTACTTGTTCAATTTTTGTGAACTTATACCTTGAAAAAACAACTGAAGCGATGTGATTTAACCCCTTAGCAGTTGGCCCTAAAATTCATTTAAAGCCTTCTGACATTTTTTTATCATTTGTAAGGGTATCAAGCTCCGGTAAAAACAGATGAAGTCATGTGACAACTTGGTTTTCAAAGTAAATGCCCCAGGTAGCATCTGGAAACGTCAGGAAATGTTTAAAGGCATAAACCAAATCGTTTTTTGCCCACCGGTGGAACAAAGACTGTTAAGGGGATAAAACATATCACTGTGGTGACGAGGCAGAGCGTGGTCACACAAATGCACGTCTTCTGTAGACTAGACTTTCTCATTTCACAGCCATTCATGCAGCCGACACGAGCGGCCTACGGCCCACAAAGCCTATGGACAACGTGGGGCGAGGTCTACGTCGTCTGCAACTCATGAACTGAGACACAGCCATTGTCTTTTATGACCCCCCCATCACCTGTGCAAATTAACATTTATGCCCAAATCTGCTATTTTACAAGGTCAAGCTAAAGCCGAATGAAACAGAATGGCATATTGTGTAAAGGACTTTTCCACCTGTTTACCTGGGCCTCTGTGTGCCTAAAGCAAACTCATTGCTCAGGCTAGAATCTGCTCTGTCCACACCGTGCCTCTTTAAGCAGGGAGAGGCCTGCAAAGACAGACCCAAGGCTGGAGTATTGACTCACCGTCCGACACCTTATCACAGTGAGAACCTACACAGATGATGAATGAGTCTATGGGGCAGCAGATAAGGGTGCAGGTAAGCGGAAGGGTCATGAATAAAGAGGGTAAACCGCATCACTGTAACTCGGATATATAGGCTCAGCACATATACATACGTAAGTCATTGTCTCACACTGGTTTCGACAGAGGGCAGACGGAATGACTGACAAAGAAGGATTCAGAGAGGAAGCTTAAACAAGTTAATCTGCCTTTCTAGAGGATGTTAACCACACCGAAGCTGTCAGAAACATGTCAGGGCAGTCTGTAGGTGAGTTAGTGGAGGAAAAAAAAGACTTATAAATACACAAGAATGTGCATGCACACACACAGAGAGTTCAAGGGGCCACCGAGTGCAGGACAGAAGGTGTTAGATTACAGGAGCAGAGCCGTCCAAAGCACCGCCTGCTCCTATCTTTATTTAACCGCTGATTAGAGCAACTCTTTGAAGGCCCCTTTAATTGCTGCAGTGATAGGGCTTTTAAAAGCAAGAGGGATTTTTTTTCTCACCTCTTTTATTGATTTCTCTTCTTATGCCAGCAATAAAAACGCCCACACTACATTGCAACAAAGCCCGGCAGTGTCTTCATTGCTCGCCTCCTTTCTTTTCCTTTTCCCCACTTCTGAAAGCAGTCCAGCACATTCGGACTTACAACTGTCTCAGCTTCTGTGTTTTTATTGTTGTTCCGACTCCACTCTGAACCACTATTTCACTAAAAACCAGCAATGCAGCCCAGCCTCACCGACAAATTTCTTTGTAAAAGTTATGTTTGGTATTTGTTGAGAAAACTCACAAAAATGTTTAAAATGTCATAAGCAGATGTTTATCTGTTTAGATAGCGTCACTTTAAACTCGTTCAAACCACTCCACTGAAAAATACGTCAACATTTTCTGGCCATTTTTTAAAAATAAAACAGATTTTTTAAAACATTAAAACAACCTTTTGTACTAAGTCAAAATAAGACCATACAGCAAAAAATGAATAAAGATTTTCACATGGACCTTAGTGTCTCACTGATTCACATAAATATTTAATAACAAAAAGCAAAACAATACAGAATGATCTGGCCGAAAAACGGCACACGTTACAAATGTTGCATCTGAAGTCTGAGCCAATGTAGAGTTTACAATTTGCAATAATGTCACAACATTATAGAGTTTAAAGAAGTTTCCTCTAAGGGCTTTCATAAGTAAGTCAGTCGCTGTTTAACTCATTTTGAAAAAATATCTGTAACATTTCAAAGAAAGGTGACAATATATCCTCCTCATCACACATTTGTACAGTCACGTGTCACGTTTTTATTACTCTCCTGGAAACTGTGGGTGTAAAGTAGTCATTTATGCTATAAACCTGATATTCATTAACTCTGACTTTCTTTGTAAAAATAAAGCAAAAACTTTTCCCAGAACTTTGCTCCTGAGAACTGTCGAAACCATAAAACATTTTATTCAAAACAATATAAAACAAACAAAATAAAGATAATGTTTAAATTTGAGAAGTTGAAACCACCGGTTGTATTTTTCTGCTATGTAAAATACTGAAAAGGTTTCTTTTTGTTGATTAATCACTGCAGTTTAGCACATTGTCTTAACACCTGTCATATGTTGGAAAGACAGAAAACGTTACAAGCTGGTTTTGTCAGTTTTTGTGTGATTTGTTCATTTTCGGGATTCTGTCTACAGAAGTAATAAATTCCATCTGTTTGCTGATGGAAGGGGAACTGGACAAGGCGTTGATCTTTGACCTCAAATTCTGCTGCTCTAACCCCCCCCACAGATTCAGCTGCTACCTTCTGTCTGGCACTTTTTCATATGACCATGACCTCTGTCAGGAGTCTGTTCTAAAAGCCATGAACTTATCGGTGTGTTCCTCTCAACTGATCTGATCTGCACTGTTTGTAAAAACAAACAAACAAACATATATATATATATATATATATATATATATATATATATATATATATCAAAATGTTTAAAAGAGAAAAATCTAATCCTCTTTTATATAACAAATACTTCCCATAACTGTTAAATATTTTCCAAGATTACTACTTCTTAAACTAATCACTTCCCTACTTTTTGCAACATTTCTTTTCTGGGATGCAATTGATGCTGAAATACTTCACATCACTCTGAGCCTGAGTCTTGCACGTACTCTATCATCCATCTCAAGGCGTGTGGTGTGACACCCTGAAACAGATTACAGGCATGCAATTAGGGATTCCTCATCAACTTATTTACAGCGCAATACTCTGCCCCACAGCGAGACCTCTGACCTGACCCAAAAAGCCCTGACGTGCTCTTATTTTAAGACCCCTGAATGTGATGGTAATAAAGGGGGGTGGGGATTATTGTGCAGTGAACATAATCAAATATTTTGGGATGATCTTCAGAATTCTGCTGCTCACTGAGTGCTTAAGTGGTAAAATGCTTTTTAAGCTGTTTTTTATTATAATAAATTTTATTTCTCATAGTATTGTCCTATTGCTGCTTTTAATTTAGTATTTAGAGGTTTTTTTATATGCATGTTTTAGTATTTTCAAGTTTTTTGATGTTTCTGTTGCTTGTTTGGTGTCCTTAAGTGTCAGAAAGTCACCTTCAAATAAAATATATTATTAAATAAATAGTGCAGATTTTTTAAAATACCTCTAACTCAGGGGTGGGCAATCCTGGTCCTCGAGGGTCGCAGCCCTACATGTTTTATGTTTTTCCCTGCTCCAACACACCTGATTCAGTCACTGAATTACCTCTTTTAAGTTCTGCAGTTTGGAGGGCTAAAACTGACATAATTAGAAATAAAAGCAGAAATATATAAATGAACCACTAAATTATACATTTAAAATGCACCAAATAAATTAAAAAAGAACTTTACATCATGTTTTATAATTTAATTGACCTTCATGTTTATTTTTCCAGCTTAGTTCCAACAAATTGTATATTTTCACACATAATATAAATTATAAACAGTTTTTTAAATATATATATTTTTTCCATTTTTTATATATGCATTTGTGTCTCTAAAATGCTTAAGTATAATTTTTTTCCCAAATAAAGGTGCAGGTCATGTTTTCCTCCTTGCCTTTGTTTTAAACTAAACTTTAAGCTAAATTGAGCCAGCACAAGCATGCAACACATTGAAATAAAAAGACTTATTGGAAAAAATATAAACCTAATTAAGTATTAACATTTAAGAGACGTATGCATAAGGAAAAACAATTAATATATTATTTTAAAAAACAGTAAAATTTAAATTATGTATTAGACTAATTTATTGAAACTAACCTGGAAAAATAAATAAGAAACTCAATTTAATATATAAAACAGAAGATAAAGTTCTCTAATTGGTGCATTCAAGTGTATGTATTTAGTGGGTCAATTATATAATTCGGCTTTTATTTCTAATTATGTCAGTTTAGGTCATCCATACTGCAGATAATGATACTGGTAATCATCTATTCATTCAAATCAGGTGTGTTGGAGAATTAAACAAGTAAAACACGCAGGGCTGTGGCCCTTGAGGACCAGGATTGCCCACCCTTGCTCTAATTGGAGTAAAGACTGAAAAATAATTACTCAAGTAAAGTACAGATACCCAAAAATTCTACTTAAGTACAGTAACAAAGTATTTGTACTTAGTTACTTTACAACTCTGCCAATAACTACCAGGTACACACCCTAAACAAATGCATGTTCCAGGTACATATGAGGTACTTACTTGGTATGTCTCCTATACTTAAGAGGTACTTAGCAGATATGTGCCTTGTACTTACTGGGTACATACAAGATACTTACCAGGTAATTACTGTGCACACAGGGTATTAAAAAGGTCTGGGTATATAGGTGGTACTTACCTGATACCTATCAGAAACATACTTAAATGTACATGTGTAAAGGTATGCAATGGTCAATAAAACAGTATTTGTGTGAATAAACTTTAGAAATTGGAGTTATTTTAAGAACAGCAGCAGTTTTTGTTCTCTGCCCCGCTCAGACTAGATCAGGGGTTGGGCAATCCTGGCCCTTGGGGGCCACAGCCCTGCATGTTTTACTTGTTTCTTTGCTCCAATACACCTGATTTGAATGAACAAGGGATTATCAGGGTTCTACAGAACTTGGAAAAGGGAGTTCAGTGACTGAATCAGGTGTGTTGGAGCAGACATGCCGGGCTTGTGTCCCACGAGAACCAGGCTTGCCCGTCCCTGGACTAGATATTAAATCAATATCACCAAACTGAGGCAGTTTAAAAACAAGAGCATATTATAATGGGTAAAATATAATGGTTTATCATTTCTCTACAAAGCACCACTCTAAAAGACCTGACCCTTCACCTGAAGATGCTATGAATCAAGAGAAACACAGGAGGCACACGTAGGAGCGTACAGTGGAACATAAGAAATGAGTGAAAAGGCTTTGCTCAGTAATCCTGCCAATGACCTGGTTTTATAAGGTTGAATACTGACGTTACGAGAGCTGACTGACACAATCACACCCAGCCCAGCCCCCATTCTTTACCCCATCAGCTGATTATTGCCACTTCCCCACCCCCTTCATAGTCAAAATCAGCTGACAGATAGTGTGCCCCCCCATCAGCTGAGTAGATCCTTCAGCCACCACCAACCCCCATTCCAAATGCCCACCTCAAGTGAGTCCAATCCAATGCCACACTGGCACATTCTGAGATTTGTAGTTCTTCCCAGCAACAACAACACCATCTGGTTATGTAGTTTTTATAAACATGAATATTTAATGAGGCCTTAACATTAAAACAGAATCTCCACAAAGTAATCAACCAAGTCAAGCCTGAGCATTTTCAGCTCACAATCACCCAAGTCATGTCCTCACCCGGCTGCAGCATGAGACACAACACCTTTTTTTTAAATCCACTTGGTTATCCCCGGCTCAGTCAGGTTCAAATACGAATGGTCACTTGGCGAGCCGGGACCAGCGTGGACATTCTTACAGTCCAGGCAGGATTAGAGCCCCACAATCTGGGTTACAGACACTACACACTCCATCTGTTGTTTTGTTGTTTTTTTTCCCTCCACAATGACCACACGCAACGTTACCCTCCCCCCACACCAGCCTTAAGTCATTCTTCATTTCTGCCACATAAGCAGGCAGTGTAAACAAAAACAGTGGAGTTGGAGGAGAAAGAGAGGGAAATAAAACAGAATTTAAAATAAAGGGTGTGGCATATTTCTTTTATGATAAAGCATGACAGAAATAAAAAAATGTAGCTTTTTTATTTTCTTTATTACACTTACAGATACGTGGAAAATAGTTTGAGGTAAACAATTTTCTTCTGTCTCCATCTTTGCCTATTTTCTGTTTTTTTTCTGAACTCCATTGTCTTTATCTGTTTGTGTCTGCTCCAGTTTCCCAGGCTCCTAAACCTGATAAACCAGCTTAGTGATTCCACACACACTTCAGCCCCAATACTCTTCCTCTCTTCACACACTGACCCAACAACTACAGAAAAGAAACACTTCTGCAGACAGGAATGCCACTGATTACACAACTAAGAGCTGTTTCATCATTTAGAGCTGCCTGTCAAGCAGCAGTTTCTCATTAACCATCAACATATAATTAATGCTGAATGATTTTATTACAACAGGATTAGAGCAACACTCTTGCTCTGTTTACACAACCAAACTAATTAAATGTTTGTAATCCCACTAATATTTGGTGCAACCGTTCAGGCTGTCACCACAAAGATCATCATTTGCCTTCATGTGGAGCCAGTTTAAAGTTAACAGATCAATCCATCAATACATAAAAGCTGATCAAACTGGTTGACAATTTAGGGAATCAGGGGATAAAACTAAAGAATTTCAACAATAGCCACGTTTACATGAAATAAATTGAAATAAATGGATAATCAGAATAAAAATGCGTCAGGTATTTTGGACTATTCTGAGAGTGTTGGTTCATGCTGATTGTTATTCTGGTTGTGGAAAACTGACCTGACTGTGAATGTGTGTCCTATGCATTTTTGCAGTCAAGGAATTAAAATTGGTCCATTGACAATGCATTTCTATTATCAAAATTATCAAACACCTTGATGGAACGTGGAGTGCAGCAACGTCTCCACCATTATTAAAACCTACGGGTTGATTCTGAGCGCTCAGAGAATGTTTGTTTGTGTTGTTTTAGAGAAAGTTTATAACTCTGTGCATGTCAGTACTTTCTGAATAAATTATTCTGGTGCATGTAGTCGCTCGTCATGATCTGATTAATTTTGTGCCCATATAAACAATACATTTAGATAATTTCGTCCGAATACATTTCCATCTGATTAAAGAATTTTGCACGTGTAAACATAGCTAATATTTGCCCATAAACGGCTTTAATGCTCTTCCTTCTCATAACAGTAAATGACTTGAATTTATGTAGCACTTTATTAGTCCATATGGACCCCAAAGCACTTTAAACTTCAGCCATTCACCCATTCACACACACATTCACACACTGATGGTGGTAAGCTACATTGTAGCCACAGCTGCACTGAAGCACACTAACAGAGGCAAGGCTGGAACGGGGGATTGAACCGGCCACCCCATTGTACAGCCCCATTGTAGGACGATATCAGTTTAAAACTCTGGCAAGAAAAGTAGCAGGCAATATGCAAGTCATAGACACAACACACACCACAATGTTGTTTTCTGAGCACTATAATCCATTTAAAGTCATTGATTGCAGTCCATTATGGTAGTGAAGGAAGAATCATTATATTGTCCCCCATGTAATGCAGAAGTACTACAGGCTTTTTTAATTTAGGTAAAAGACAAATACATTTCACCTTATAACTCATGACATTAATGCCCTGTGCTGCCATTTGCCAAGAGAATAATAGCCAGGGTACAAAAAAAAAGAAATAAAAAAGGACATCTTGGCTTATATTCACTTGTCGCGTGGTGAATATAAAAAAAAACAACAACTGCATGTATCTGGCCATGTGGCCCTCCCTCGCTGACACAAAAAGAGAAAAAGAAAGAGAAAGAAGGGAAGAAAAGATAAATCAAGTGCCGAGGAAAGACAAAGGCAACTGGCCAAAGGGGGCCCCAGAGTGTCATCTTGCCTCCAATTGGGGTGAAAAGAAGGGAGGGGGGGGGGGGTGAGAAAAAAAAAGGAAGTCTAGAATTTACCAGAGGAAAGTTCTTTCTTTCTACAGACAGCTGAGTGTCTTATTATGGGATTAAATTTAACCAGTGCCCCCCTGCTCTCGGAATGTGGGACAGAGGACTGGTGGTGATGGGTGAAAGGGTTTTTGGGGGATGATGCGAGTTGGGAGTGAGGCTTATAGGGTGGGCTGGGGTGCTGCCGGTTGGTGATGTTGGAATGGGTCAGGGAGGCAGTACGCGGGAGGGCTTGGCAGGATGCCTGGGTTTGGTGGGGGTGGGCAAAGCCACAGCACAGGGGCCCTTGTGGCCCCTTGCCAACAGTGCAATTACTCCACATTCAGAACAGCTGGCACATAATGGGTAGTGGGGCACTTTAGTCTTTCAATGGGACACTGAGATCACAGGTTGCCCCCTCGTTTCACGCGCCGCGTTATGTGGAATCCACGCATCATCCCACCAAGGTGCTTCTGCCGATGCAGAGATTGATCCCACCAGGTAATCCATCAAATGCAAGTACAGGAAAACACAAAAAAATTACAAAGATCGACCTCATCTGTGTTTGATCCCCGCTGCTCCGCTTAGCAAGCTGGAACCCGCGAGTCAAGTGTGGGGGAATTCTATGTTTATAAATTCAGTCTGTTTGAAACTCGGTCCAAGTTTATAATCCGCCCACTGTGTGGCGGCTTTGTGCTTTCCCTCAAAGTGCTCGCACAATGTAAACAAAGTGTTTTAAAGGCAGATTTCTTTTCTTTTTTTTTTTCATATTAGCTCTAAAACAAAGGGAGCACAGGAAATGGACTCCGTTCTGAAGAGGAAAACAAACAGACTCGTCCGTCACTCAAGCTCACGTGGCGTTGCGGTGTAACGAGGGCCCGAGACCGAGGCTCCCAGCGTCGGTAGCCGAGCCGCACATGTTGGGCGCATGTGTGCTTCAAATGAACGCTGCATCCGTTCGCAACGCAGTCGACTTCCTGCGAGTCAATTCCTGCTCTTTGTCAGCTGGCGAGAAAGATGATGATTGATAGCTGGTGTGTGGTGACAGAGCGATGAATCACCCTGACTCCTGGGCTGCGTGGCCACAACTCCTCCAGGAGCCTTTGTGACGAGCAGAAAGCCTCATCCTGGGTCCCCACCCTCGGCAGATCACGCACAGGACGTGTGCAGCCCATCAAAGTGGATGTGTAGGATGAAGAATCATATTGATACTATTGTACGCATGCATGTGTGCAACTGTGTGAGGTATAAAACAGATGAGCTCCTCATGCTGAACATCCCAGAACACCAGGGCCATCTGATAGAGTTTAACTAGCATGTTCCACTTCACTTAAGGAGCAGCAAACAAGGGAATCTCTTTGCTCTAAGTCAACACAGGCTTTTCCCCTTTTTTGCTCTTAAAATGTCATAAAAAGTCTGGATTGTAGTTTATTTATCTGAGCTTAATTTTAGCTGCTCTGTCCTCTGCACATCACTTTGGGTAAAGAAATTATTAGTTACAATGAACACGTGGTAATAATTTCTTCTTTCACAAATGTTTATCTAGCGAATAGCTTATTTGCCAAATATATTGGTTAGCTATGAACAAGCATCCCTGCAGTGTAAAAACAGATAATTAAATCATCATTTCGTATCGTGATTAATTTCCCGTTAATAGTATTTTGCTTAAAAGACACATGCTTTAAAATCCTTCTTTTTCACATTTAAATCCTTCATGGGGTCTATATAAAGTGGAAATGCAACAAGTTGGTCTGAATTCCTCCTTATTCTTACTCCACAAGCCCCACCCCTTTTCTGAGGCGTGTCTCAGATCAACCCGTTTTGATGCTGCCTCTTTAAATCGCGCATTACACCCATCGCAAATACCGTGATGCAATACTTCCCAAAATGTCATTGAAAATAGAGAAAATTGAACGGGATGAAAAATAAAAATAAAACTCCTCGGTTTTGGTTCATTAAAAATAATTTTATTTAAACTCTGACTCTTCCTAATCTCTCACAGATAGTGACTCAAAATAATCTAAAGAAACATCAGATTCTTCTCTACAGTCTGAGTTATTATTCATTGTTGCGACTCTCTGTTAACATTCAGACATTCCCCTTTGATATTACTTCATGTTACTTCACATGCAAATATCTCAACAACTGTTCACCTCAGCGGTGTGACACTTTTTTCCCCTAATAAATTATCAATCTTTATCAATCTTTCCAAAAATGCATTCATATTTATTACAAAATTTTGATCTGACAGGCACTTTAACCCTCTTATGTATGAATTATAATAAACTCAGTCAGGATTTTTGGTTTCACTGACTATTTTTTCCCATTGCAATGACCAGCCAATAGGATTTTTTTTGAATAGGATGATGTAATAGCTTCCATTAGAGTGAATTATATGCAACAATGTCCGACATTGCAGGCATAAAAACAGATGTTTAAACAGCTACTGTAGTGACCTCTATGCATGAAAGGGTTAAAGCTTCCAATTCCATTTAACGATGTTGACTTTCTACTTCTTATTTGCAATTGCAACTGCTTAAAAGCAAAAATAAATAAATAAATAAATAAATAAATAAATAGTATTGCTATTTATACTGGCTAAATAGCAGTGAACTGTGTAGGTGTTTTATAGAGAAAAATGTGCTGGTATTATAGTTTATTTTCTGCTTTTTGATAAGAATAAATATAGCCAACTCACAGAGCAGTTATGTTTAAACAACCCTCTTCTTTAATTTTTTTGTAATGATGCAATTTGCAGAATTCCTCTGAGAGGCAGAAGGTACGATGTGCCAGCACCACTCAAGTATTCCAAGGCCATCCAAACATGGGAATTTGGCAAGCACTGCGGCTCAGGAACAATTGTTTAAAGACCTGTAATTAGAGGAGATCTATAAAATAATCACAAACAAGCAGTTCCTGATTTGGAAAGAGGAAGGAAAACATCACACCCATAGAATAAAAAAATTACAAAGGGGAAAAAATATTGTTTACAATTCTTTTTGATTCATTCCCTTGTGAAGCGCAGGGAGTCCCATGCTGCTTATCAGCAGGGAGCGTGCCAAGAACATCAGCTTACGCCTGACTGTAATATGATTAGATTCATACAACATAAGTCATCGCCTTCTTGGGAGCATAACCATGACTCCAATGCTCATGGGTAGGATTATGCAAATGTAAGGCAATTTGTGAGTGTATGTGTGTCTGTGATAAAGTGGTTGGAAAAAAAATGCCGGGACGAGGAAAAAAAAGCACCTCATTTTTTTAATGTATTTCCACGTCTTGTTTGAACACCATTGGTTTTTGTCCCTCATCCTTTTTTGTCTTTTCCAGCTTTATTTTTTTTGTCAGATTCCTCCTTCAGTATCAGGTGGTCGGGCCTCAGCATCTGCCCTCCTGGCACAAAACCTGTCCGAAGCTGCCAGCAAGAGGCTCTGAAGCTTGATGATGTCTAAAGCACCTCTTTTATCTAAAACCGCCTCATTCACCATTTCCACTTTCTGGCCTGCGCTTCAATCTGAGTCTTCTTTTGTGTGTCTTTGTGTTCAATATGTACAAATTAAAGTGTTTTTTTTTTTAATCTTGCTGAATGGTCTTCTGTTAAAGGTAGTTCAGATCTTTTGAAGTGCGGTTTGTTGATATTGCTTTGAATGACGTGAGTTTTGGGAAAAGGAATTTTGACTGGACATATGAGTTCAAGCAGACCAAAGAATTGATGCCATTTTAAAACAACTCCAATCTACAGAATAAAAGGAAAGTAAAGTGGTTTAAGTACTAGTTTTTAAAGTTTGAATTATTATTAGAAGGAAAAGCAGAAGCTAGCTTTAGCTCTTCTCATAGCCTGTGGCCCCTTACAGCAAGAAGATCATGACAATTTGGCCAGAATAACAATGTTGACAAAAGTGTAAATGTTCATGCATGAATTGCCATCAATATTTTTACATTGGACTCATTTTAAGACAGAAACGGTGTGGTTTACGTAATACAATGGTATACACCATTTTCAAATGTTTTGAATTTGCCAAAAAACACTTAAAATAAGTTCAGATGAGTATCAATCCACAGCTTAAGTCAGCGCATATTCTCAGAAAAAAGATTGTTAGTGGGGCAGTAGTCTGTGACCAGTCGACACAATCGGGATCGCAATCGCACACTTCTTTTCCCAGTTTAACACGTCAACACCGTCAAGAGTAACTGCGCTACACACCTTCACGCAGTGTTTGTAACTCCTCCGATATGTAAGCAGTGCAGACTTTGGTGCGTAGTGAAAAAATGAAGCGCAGACAGACCATTATTTTAAGCTTTATGAAAAAGCCAAATACTCAAAACAAGGTCTCTGAAATGGCTCAGAGTGAATCGACTGAGGCAACAGACAGGCTGGAAACGGGTACCAGAAAAAACTATATGTGGTGTAGTTGAAAAACCCATAAACACAAATTATTAACAGATTAACTTTATTTCACCAGTACCCCAATATGTGCTAACCCACTGATTAGTTATGTAAAATAGTTGATATTTGGCAATTTGGTGTCAGTTATATCTATTTTTTCTTTATCGTTATCTAAACATATTAGTTGCTTTAAGGACAAAGTTTTGTTTTTCACTGTTTTATTATAAAAAATCAAAGTTATTGGTCTTACTAACAAAATATAAGGCTCCTTTGCATTCAAAACTAAATACCATGCACTGTGTGAATGCAAATGTGTGGAATGAGTCATGGTTGCAACTCAAGAAGTGAAGGTCACTAAACCTACTTCCAAAACTAGACTACAGCACTGGATGGAAACCTGTGTCCACAGTTTGGCACCAGTTTTTTAGTCTTAAGTACATTTTCAAAGCTTTTAATTCCATGAATTATATTGTAATTCATATCAAAGTGATTTTTTATTATTATTAAACCTTTATTTCACCACGAAAATCCCATTGAGATTGAGTGGGTTAACTTCATGTTTGTCTGAGCCATTAGGACACCTCACTCACATTCATCAACAATCACATGGTTTAAAAATACACAAAATTTCCAGTGTCGCATCATAGTGATGTTCAGCAACATCTCTTCTGTTTGAGGTCTGGGGACTTACAGATAAGGGTAACCCATTGATAAACCCACACACCCAACCAGGCCCAAGACAGCTGTCCCTATTTATACAAACTCCGCTTTCCTCTTAAAATCTGAAACCACCATCTAAAACAAAGCGCCGGCGCTCGTTAAACACTCAACGTGACAAACAAAAGCTAACCAACCCGGTAACTAATTGAACCCTCTGGGGGTCAGCCAGGTCAAGCCCAACACTGACTCTCGCTGTCTGGGCGCATTTATGACGTCGGCTGCCTTGATTTAAAGCGCTAATCTGGGAGGTTATTCAATGCCTGTGAGCTTACAACACTATAGGCTTTGATGTCATATATTGTTATGGTATCTGACCGCACTTCATGGCTGAGAGACGTGATTAGATTGTGTTGTTTCACTGCGCATCTGTGTGTTCGCCAGCCGGGATTAACGGCTTGTTGACTCCAGATCAACCTGGGCATTTTCTGTTTGAGACCCCTGCAGATTTTATATCACAAGAATCTGTCAGTCAGACAGGATGACATCTTTACTGTAGAGCGAGGAAAATCAAGGAGGAGCAGGGTTACTGTTACTGCTGTCACAGACGGAAGGTTCATCACATGTTCAGTGTCAGCTCCGTCAGCTGTCATGATGTCCCCGAGTGTCTCTGCAAGACTTTTCATCTCGCTTCTGTGCTTCTTTGCTGTCTGATGGCACAGAAACATGGAAGCTCATTTCCATATTACTCCCACAAGAATTAGGATTTAGTTGAATAATTACTTTGGGGATCTCAAATTTGCCACTTTGGTCAAAGGAGTATGAAAGTAGGCTACTGTGTGAGTGCGTGAATGAGATCTTAAAGGTGTTTTTTTAATGCTGTTTTCATAACCGTCACCTTGTCTGCTCCCATTTTTTTGTTTCACTGTTTTTAACACTTTCTTCTCCAGTTCCCTTCCCGACCCATAAAGTCGCAGACACTGGGCCGTTCCACGCCTTTACCATTTCCCTGGTGTTTCATTGCTTCCTATTGTGCGTACACTCTGCAGGTCAGGGGTCACAAAGAGAGGTCACGGCGCAGTGAAAGTGTCCAGACGGCTCACTTTAATGCTTTTTATTGGGGGATCCTTAAGCCTTTACGAGGACCGATGTCTGAAAATGATACGTATCATTTTGGGATCAAATGGTTTTACTGCCGCTACAGCTCAGGCAAATTACCACACACTTCCGCATCATAAAAACGATTTATGAAGGCTGACTTGAGTTTAACTACAGCAAGTTAAAACTAAAAAAAAAAGAAAACCTGACCTGAACAAATAAAAAAACACTCATTTTGTATTGATAGTTGTTTTTAAAGGAGACAAACACTTTTAAACCCTTCTTTTTTTCACATTTAAATCCTTCATGGGGTCTATAAAAAGTGGCTCTGCAATGCTTTGGTCTGAATTCCTTCTTACTGTAACTCCACAAGCCCCTCTTTCACCTATTTTCTGAGGTATGTCTCAGATCAACTTGTTTTGAGGCTGTCTCTTTAAATCCAAAACGAGGCGCTTCACACTATATAGTGGTGCAGATGCTGCAGAAAAAGATGTCACCAGGTTGAATGGACAAGCGTCTCACCCACAATGAGAGGAGATGCAAGACTAGGACTATCACAAAAATTCTCTCAGAAATTATTGTAATAAACAGTAATGTTTGGAGATCATTTTAAGGTAACATAATTATACCCTCCAACCCCTCGATTACAAAACTTTATGAAATTTACATTGCTGTTACATTACTTACCGCTACTTGCTTGCTGTTACTTACCTCTATCCAAGCCTTAACTATTTATTCTGTATTCTGCTGTCATGTGCACTCTGTTTACGAAATTTAAAGTGCCCTGAGGGCGTCTCGAGGCATGACCAGCTCGAAAAAACGCCACTCCTCTAGCTAACTGAGGTTACCAGACCGTGCACCTGGAAAATACCTGACACCAGAGTTCACTCCTCCCTACGCTAAGATAAGAGGGCGACACAAAGAAAACAAACACGCAGACAAATGAAAATGATCAACCTTATTTAATTTACTGTGCGATTAATTGATTTATTGCTTAGAACAGGCATTTAAGCCTCAAATCTCCCCGCAGAGATGCCCAGCAACCATATGAGGGTGAACAGTGACAGGCATGTATCCCCGGCAAAAGACATGGATATATATCACTGTAACGGATGGCATTTGGCAAAGTGTGTAAAACTGCAAACCAATAAGAAAACACAGTCGGGCCAGAGGAGAAAAGGAAGTGCTGGCACAGTGGGGGGTGGGGGTGGGTCTGCTAGATTTCCCTGCATTGAGGTACAAAGCAACAGGGAAGTGATATAATCCTCCACTGGAGATGGTCCAACGCCTTTCATCCTGTGCACTTCTAACACCTTTTCCGTACACATGTACTCAGTGTTTGTGTCTTTCTCCTGCGACGCCGAGGAGTGTAGAAATCACCACGGTTATATAAGAGAGATGAAGAGTTTGGGTGAAAGTGGGCAACATGATCACTCGCTATGTGAGAATGTATGTGGAGGGAGGTGTATGGCGAGGGGTGGTGGGGGTTAACCTCAAGGGATTGGGCAACATTCCAGCACTGCTTCCTCCCACACTTTCCCCTCAACCGCACACACACACACACACAGTGAACGCTCTTTGGGGGGCCAGCACGCGACAGGTGCCGACTTAAGAGTCGCTCTCCTTCCTGCTCTCGCATCCACTTGTGCCCTCCTTTGGCAGCCCACTCTGCCACCGACCGCCTCAGAGAGAAAAGGCAGCTCTTCTGGGAGACATATTACACCTCGTTCCTTCAGTTGAACCTGAATCAAACCAAACACGGAGACACACCCACACCTGTTTACCTGGGAGTCAGGGTGGTGCTTTGGGTTTCAGAGAAAAAAAATTTGCCTACAAGTAAAAACAAAATGCAAAAGATGATGTATCTATTATTACTTCATCTCTGTTTCCTTTCTTTCTTTCTTTCGGTGCTTATTTAATTCCCCATTGTACTGTCGTCTCATTTTTCTTTCTCTTACACTTGTCTGCTATATTTGCCTCCGTCTTTTCAGTCCATTTCCTTTTCTAACCCACCCCCCCATCCCTGAGAGAGACCTTGAAAGTCCCAGAGCATCCTATTGTGAGTCTCTCTCCATCTTTCTCACTTACTTCATCTTATACATTACTTCCTCCTCCTCCTGTCTGTGTTATATTCTTTTTCTTTGTCCCATTTCATTTTTTCCCTCTACAGTCTCTCTCCTTCCCCTCCCTCCCTCGCACTCTCGCTCTCTCTCTCTCTCTCTCCTTCTTTTCCTCTCTTATGTGTGTTGGTGTAAGCCAGTGCCAGACTGTTGTACAGAGAGACTGAGGGCGGTTGGTGCTCCTGCCAGCCGTTACACATACACACACACAGACACACACTCCCACAGAGTCAAAGAGGACAATGTGTCTGGGTTAAGACAGGGGGAAAAAAAGAAAAAAGAAAAAAAAAAGCAGGACTGGGCTGCCATCAGGAGGCGATGGAGGGTATAGCTGCTGAAAGGAAATGTGGTGGGGGGGTCATTGAGGAGAACACAAGAGGAGATGATGAAATACTGACAGCTTTTCAGTAACGGCTGAACCCAGTGTGGGTGGAGCGAGCGTTTGTGAGCTCACCGCTGCTACTACAGCTCCGAGCAGCTATTATGCAAGAGAGAGAGAGAGAGAGAGAAAAGGAGGGGAAGATGTGAACGAGGGGTCCTGTTAGGGTGGAGTGCTCGGCGAAATGATGTACAGAATGTCGCCGGCACTGGCGCCGTAAATCCCACCGACACATGCACACACTTGATTTTTCACAGCTCTTTTGTCTCTGAAAGTGGAGACTCCTTTTATTTACTTACTTCTGGGTTGTTGTTTTTTTGGGTGCAATTCCAAGAAAGACAAGTGCCAAAAACAGTAATCATCACAATGACTAACGTTGACATCCCCAAGGCACAGCAGGCACTTTTTTGGCAGATAAATGCATTTAATTCATCTTACTGAACACAGCTTCCAGGTATGTTAACTGATGAAAAAAGGATGAAAACACCTTGAGTTAAACAGATATCATATGCAAATACCCAACTGCAAAGCAAATTTATTCAAATTTGTCTAATTCTTCCAGTGGGGGTCAGAGGAGGACAATTTCCTGCATGCAAAGCTGCACTTAAGAAATACAGAGTGTGATTTAGACGCAGAGATATTATTCAACGCTGTGCAAATGTGATAGGATATTAATTGTTCATGATCTTTCCACAGAAGATCTGAAAGGGGACATAAGCAAAATTCACCTTTTTAGGTATTAAATAGATTTTGTTGTGAACTTGGAGTCACTGGGAGTGCAGAAAATTTGAATTTAGTCTCTTCTGGTCTTGCGTAGATATCTATATTTCAACCGGTTCAGTTTTCCCAGTTTTTGATGATGTTTTCAGAACTATTTGCGATGGATCTGCCAAATAAGGTCTCGACTCACCAACTACAATTTGGTGGTCTTCATTCTCCTCTGGCTCCAACATGGACAAGTCTTCCCTTGTTAACATATTTTAATTAAATTGTAGATGCAGTTTCTGCGCCGCTATATAGTCACAAAACACCTCTATCAAACTAGAACGGACGGCTCTGTGAAGAACCTCATTTGGATTTAGAGACAGCCTCGTAAAGAGTTGATCTGAGACACACCTCAGAAAATTGGTGAAAGAGGGGCTTGTGGAGTTACAGTAAGGAGGAATTCAGATCAAAGCATTGCAGAGCCACTTTATATAGACCCCAATTGAAGGGTTTAAATGTGAAAAAGAAGGATTTATAAGCTCCTTTAAAAGGAGGAATGGAGGTCAGTTCATGCTGAGTCAGCTGCTAGTTACAAATCACATAGGAAAACGCTAATCATAGGTTAAAGGTGGACAGAGATGCTCTCGTCTGCGGTCAGTGAGGATCTATAGATTTACAAAAACAGACCCACTTCTTCAAGTGTAATGTGATTTTAATTCTAATACGGAAGCTTTGAAAATGTATTCCTCCTGACCCCGAAGCACCTTCTTCGTCTTTGTAGTTTGTGCTTACTCTTCAGTTCTGTCTGCTCCTTAAAGCTCCCCCCCCACCCACTCCTGCCCACACACCTGCTCAGATACACTGAGAGCTGAAGTGACCTTCAGGAAAAAGAAAATTGCAGACATGCATATATTCATATCTTTCTCTGTTGAGACTTCTTCACAAAAACGTAAACATTTTATATTTTGCTAAACCTGCAGCTTTTTATTGAAATCTAGACTTTTTTTTTTCGGTTCATTCCCAGTCATGCTACTTCTGCTGCTGTCATATCGGTTTTATATTTGTTTGTGTCGGCACCTCCCCAAGCCCTGTCCGTCCGATCAACACAGTGCCAGTGAGGAGCATGGGAAAATGAGCCAAGAATATGAACCTCAAGGAACCATCAATTACAATACAATCAAGGACCGTGTGGACAAAAGGTTGGAGACAAAAAAGGAGAAACATTTTTCTTCCCACAGTCCTCTGAGAAGACCGTTTAGATGTGTAAAATTTCGTGGAATTGAGGCCGACAGGCCTCTTCGAACCCAGTGGGGTTCTTATAATTTGTTGTGGGAGTAAGGAAGGAAAGAAGCTGCAGAACAATGCCATTGTCCCTGTTGTATCAGGCCTGGGCTGCTGCCACTGCCTGCCTGCTTGCATATTGTTAGTAGCAATTTGCTTTATGTTGAGTGGAAGTGGGATTAAGGATGAAGTGAACCGTGTATTAATTTCTCTGCGGGGAACACATGCTCTTATCAGCCTCTAATCATAACTTCATAGGTGGAGATTATGTAATCCTTATAGACCGTCGCAGCGACCACCCATGGCTTGTTTGGACCTCTCCCAAGATGTTTACATCACATTCACACATATTTACCAGAAAACGTGCAGGAAAATGATTAATTGGTTTGGTTTGCACCTGGTTAGTTTTCATGAAAGACTTAAGACTGCTGTTTTTACTAAAAATTCCAAACCAGAAAAGATCAGAAAAGTTTATTTGTTTTGTCAACTTCATTTTACTCATTAAAAATATAATTGTATGCATATGATGTGTATTACAAGCCTCAATTCTCTAAAGCACTGTATCGATTTTTAATTAAGGCTTAAAATGAAAACTTTCATGTTCATTGTTGTGTTGTATTTTAGCCTCCAACCACTAGTTGGCAGCAGTCAGCCAGTCATTTGGCTCCTCCTCTTTTGAGGAGCCAGAGAGTAAAACGCTAGCTCAAATGTTAGCAGTGTAAGTAAAAATTAGCACTAAATTCCGATTGCTAAATCTAAGCAGATTAGAACAGCACTCGCTACCTTCAGAGCTGAGGTAGGGTTGCCAACTGTCCCTAACCCCTCCCTTATTGGCCAGTATAGCCAAGGAAAACTGAAATTACTATTGTACTTGTGCTACCCTCTTAAAATGCCCCATGACAAAAACACAGACATGGATGAAATAAGACATTAGAATTTTTTGGGGAAAAAAATGGAATATATTGCCTTGCTTACAGTATCGCAATATACCACAATATCATATTGTGATATATTGTCATGATATGTACGTCATGTATGTCATGATATGTAATACGCAGCCTTAGTAAATGTCAACATCTTCTTCTTTGTTAGTTCTTTTGGTAAACTGATCTATCTTTTGCAGATTTGGGTTACTCAACAGCAAGACTACAAGATCAGAGACGACCATTTCTGCATGAATAAAGCCAAAACTGAATCCAAACATTCGGTTGGGAGGAGCTTGGATACATTCAAAAAGTTCCTGCAGGAATCAGTAACTGACAGTTTGTCCACATGTGTCCAGCTCGGTGACACCCATCAGCATCATTCAGCATGACGGGAGCAAGGGAGGAGAAGAGACGGAGAGAGCAAACGAAATAAGAATTAGACACAGCTAATGCAGCAGGACAGTAGCTTTGTGTTCGTCATTGTGTGGTCAGCTGTGTGATAGCTTCCCCGAGGCCTCTGTGCCCTTCGTTGGAGGTAATTTGCTGTTGTCACATTCGTTTCGTATCAAGACTGTTCAACAGGCTGCGTCGTATGAAAAAGACTTCTACAATTTCACTGGGCCTTCCCTGGCTGCCGGTCAGAGGCCCCAGCACGGGGGCTGGGGATGAAGCAGCGCAGGGTGACAGTTTAGGGAGGGCAGTGCTGAAAAGGTTCTCAAGCCAGAACTGAAAGCTGTGAAGGAGGTGCAACTGGGATTTTCTTTTCAGTTCGTGTGAATTTGTTGCATTTCTGACCATATCACATGGAAAATCCTCCATTGTTCGCCTCAGCTACGTTCACAAGATTCATTTACGACAAATACCCTTCTGGGATTTTCTCTGCACTCAAAACACTTGAAGGTCACAGCTAATATTGCCGACCAGACACATTTTAGACTCAGATGGCCATTCCCTCTGCATCCGTCCGTCTTTGATCTTCCATTTTCTCCTTGGCCGTGATTGATATTTGCATTGCATTAACAGTGAAATGCACGTGAGTAAGGGGTCCATATGTGCTCGCAACCCCCCCCCCCCCAATCCTAGAGTGGTACTGAGACCTCCCAGAGGGGTCGTAGCAGTGGAAGACATCCTGTGCGGAAGACCACCGGGGTCATCATTAGTGCAAACGTGGAAAAAGAGCAGGCCTCCATCACTTATTCTCAACTAACTGTGGCGAGACTCGGGAAGATGGGGAATGGTGAAGAGTGCAAAACAAAAGGCGCGTTAATGTTAATACAGATAAAAACAGACAAAGGGAGCCAATCTAATAGCTACAGCTTACAGCAGCAATATCTGCCTGTGCCCCCCACCAGAAAAGCAGCTATTACTGTAATGACTGCAACCGCCTGGGCGACGTCATGCGTCTATGGCACGTGCTGATGTATAGGACAAAGACTGGTCAGGAAATTAACCAAGGAAAGGAAAAGAAGTCTGAAGTGGGGGGAGATAAAAGAGGGCTTAGAGTGGGGGGTGGGACAACAAGACCGTGTGCATGAATGAGAAGCAGAAGACGCTAAAGACAAAGAAGAACAGCAAATTAATTTAAGCAGACGCTTGCCTCGTTTGACTCTGCTTTGTTGCATTTGAAGGTAGGAAAGAAATAAATCAGCTTTTTAGCCATCAGTCCCCCCTCCCCCCTCCTTTTTTTTTTTACCTCTACCCACACACACAATCCAGCTCCCAGAAACAATAACACACTTATTGCACACAAGTTGGTGGCTCATCCACCAGATATGATTAGGATAATGACGGCAGCGACAAAATGAGAGCGCCAATTATCTGATTTTTTAATCATAATTGCCTGCCGATTAGCTGTGCTCCCTAACGTCTACACTGCGCTGCTAAACTGGAACAGATGGACGGTTCAAGTGGAGGCTGGAGGAATCTGGTGATGAAATTCTGTGACTGTCGAGCTTGACCAGAATTCATGTATGGTAAGTCAATAAGGCACATTCCCACAGTTCTATATGCACAGACAACTGGGACATAGCCAGAACAAAACAGACTTAATTTATTGGCTACTGAGCCACTCTGAACAGCTGGTCGCTAAGTGTCGCGTTCAAGGGCACCTTGATAACAAGCTGCAAGAAAATCACTCTTTTAAAAAAATATTGTGCAATGGTAAAAAATGTAAATAAATTAATTGGAGTTCAGTGAAATTATCAACATTCTATCAGAAGTATTTTCTATTGATATAAATCTCGGCTATCACGATACATTGTTTTATCTCCCAGCCCTACTTTACATCAGCTCAAATTTAGTCCCAAAGTCATCTGGCTCTTTACACTAGAAATGGGTGATTTTCTTACAGAAATACTTCAGATTATCTTAAATGGAACTGTGTGGAAAAGTAATGTCATATTTTATTCTGACTGACAACATAATAGCTAATCCTAGTGAGACCTATAAACCAAAGTGGATTGCTGCTGTCCTAAAACAGGGGTGTCAAACTCATTTTCACTGAAGGCCATGAGAATTATGATTGCCCTCAAAGAGCCAGTTTTAATTAACTTCAATGTTTGTGTTTCCCTTTGACTAAAACCTTGTATTACAAACAATAACTGAGCTCTACATGGTATTTCCTGCATAGAAACAGCGTATTAACACATCCTCTTATGAACACTGAGAAGTACTACCTATACAACTGACTAAATGTGAAATCAATAATACAGAAATACTATTAAAAGTAAAAGTAAGAGAGCGTTGCTCACTTTCAGAACTCTCCCACTTTCCGACAGGGAACTCCAACTGGAGGGGTGTTCCAGTTTAAATTTGCAACTTGTAAGTGGGAAATTCCAACTGGACCGCAGTAAAAGTAGCTGGTGTAAATGCAGTGAAATGGAGATTTTACACAGATAATTTTGCCAGCTGCCAGGTACTTTTGAACTCTGGGCTCCTCCATCTAGTGGTGGGATTCTGTCATTTTGCAGTTAACATAATCAATATGCATTAGGGAAGTTGTAGTTTATGGTCAATGCTGGCTTTAAAGCAGCATTTGCTTATTTTAAAGACATTCATACATCTTTGAAGCTCTCGCAGGCCATACAACAATGCCTTGATGGGCCACATTTAGCTCGCAGGCCTTGAGTTTGACACATGTCCTAAAACAATTCCAATCACAAAAATTAAGTAGTTCATGTAAACACTGTTTATTAATCTTTAAATTACCGTCTATGTTGTTTCATGTTTTAGGTGCTGCCCTGGTTCAACACAGCTAAACCCAAGGAGTGCCTAATTAGTAGGCCTCTGCAGACCTTGATTGCATACTGAGGAGGCCTACTAATTAAGCACTCTTTGGGTTCAGCTGTGTTGAACCAGAGCAGCACCTAACATGCAGAACACCGGCCCTTGAGGACTGATTTTGGACACCACTGCTTTATATACACATTAATTGCATTATTCCAGCAAAACATTTACAATCTTCCAGCTGGATGTCACTCAGCTGCTCTTGAAGTGTGACAGCTAGCTGCTACTTTTATTTATGCTTTCAAGTCACCAACTCTATGTAAATAAACAGAAGCTAGACTGATAGTGATGTAAAGTTTTATAAAAACATCAGTCAGAACTTTTGTGGCTTTGGCACAGCTGTGCAAAACACGAGCATCACATACTATTTTTGATCATTTTAGGATATTGAATTTGGATGCAAGTAAAAAAAAGTCACATTCTTACAGGTTAAAATGTTCACAATCATGACTTCTGATCATTGTCTGCAGATGAAACACAAGCCGCTCTGCTGAAGTATATCAATGACATGACCACAACACAGAAGCTCTTTATTTTAAACAGGTCTGGTAGGGGAGGGGTGGGGGGTAGGGTGACCCGAAGAGCCACAAAATGGGGGGGGGGGGGGGGGG
>JARVGW010000086.1:13871526-13912654 GCA_031762495.1 Anablepsoides rubrolineatus | reverse complement strand
CCCCCCCCCCCCGCTTGAGTCCGACCATCCCAAAGATCACCCCCGCTGCTGGCGTTGACACTGTGAGAGCTGTGCAGGAATTTACCGTGACAGCGGAAACAGCCTCCCCTCATGTGGACGTGCACAGACCGAGCCAGAGAAAACACACACACACACACACACACACACACACACACACAGACCTTAGCAGTGAACCCTGCTGGAGCTTTCCTCCCTGTAACCCCCAACAGTGTGATTCTGCAGAAGTGCAAGTCTTTCCTCACCTTTTGATCGTCAAAATATTCACAGACCGCTTTGTGTCGGGGCCGCCCTGTTAGCACAGCGTCAGATTAACACGCAATTCTCAAGGGAAAAATAAGTCCAAATCGTAAAATAGTGCTTCCTTCAGATTTTAACATCTAAACAAGACATGCAAGAAGGTCGTTCCTGGAAGTTTTTTCCCTCTGCGGTTAGAATTAATGGGGGAAGAGACCCTTCCTGCTGCAAGAACAAGTACTTCCAGTAGAAAAGCTTGGGGGCTGGAAGCAGGATGAGGAATTTTAAAATCTGGTACCTTTGCTTTTAGAAGCATAAAAACATTCCCTGGGGGGAAACACAAAAGCAGGGGAACCATAATATTATCCAATCAAACTTAAGGCAGCACCGGGGCCCCTTCAGCAGGAGTCTAACCAGAACCAACCAGGTTGTATAATCGTCACAAGGCCAGGACCACTCCTCAGTTCTGATCCTTACTAATCAGAAAAGGTCCGCTCCGCTCGTGAGGAAAGTCTGAACTTCCATGACCTGGCAGCGCCGGTTAAAACAAAATGCATCCTGTCTCCGCGCTCAGGTATTTCCGGAGCGCACCTTGTGTTTCACAGTGAACCCGCAGATCGGCTTTCAGACTCTTAGTAAGTGAATTTAAGATCACATGCACACGGCTACTTGGTCCACACATATGCGCATAGTATGTTTTGCTCACATGTGTTTCTGATGAGTCAATATAGATCTGCATTTCAAATAAAGATAATGGGAAGCAGAGCAGGAGTAAATGAAAGGGATGGGGGTGGGGGGTTGGAGTATGGTATCTATAGATGGGAGAAGGGGTTCGGGAGACATTCCTCAGGCCTGATGTAGGAGGTAAATTAAAAATATCCCTTCCTGCTTGGAGAGGGTCCAGGGCGGCTGACACAGACCGCTCAGTCAGGGAGCTCGCTGCTGATCCAGTAAGCACTCACTCATGGCCAATTATGCATCCTGTGATGTGTGTTCAAGCCCCCCACCTCCATCCACACCAACCCACTACCCCACCTTTAACCCTCAAGCAACACCAGCCAGAGAGAGCGAGATGTCAGAAAGTCGGGATCAAACCTCGAATCAAACACTGGCTGTCACACACCCAGGTGATGATTAATGGCTTATATTCTCTGACCCGGAGAAGAAAGGAGAACACAGGGCGAGCTACAGATGGGAGTTTTCAACTCATTACAAAGCACAGTAACATGTGTTAAAAAAAAAGAAAAGAAAAGACAGAGCATTCTCCCGTGTTGGCGCAGCTCAGCAACTGGCCCGGCTACGCAATTACAGTACTGAGAGATGAAAGTTCAGTCCACTTAGAAAGTGAGACTGTCAAGCTTTTCTTTGCTTCCAGGCAAATGAACAAATTAGATACATGCGGGGGTTTCTCCGTTCACCCGGGTTCCGCTTTCCTGAAGACAACCAGAGGTTTTCGCTTCTTTTCTCCCACATACACACACACTCGCAGTGAAAGTTTTTGCCACCGGCGTCCAACAGTGTTCTACAGAGGAAACCAAACACGGGCCTGTTTTGACTGGATGTGATCCTTGTTTCCGCGTAGAATGCTGCCAGAAGCGGATTGATGGCTCTCACCCAGAGGGGGACTTTTACAGGAAAATCCTCCTGGCTGGAATTCTTCTTCCTTTCATTTTGGATCTGAAACACGGGGTCACAGTCACGGCTGCTGGAGGGCAAAGTGTTCCCCAAGTGATAATGAAGAGAATCTGGTTGTGGATACATCCAAACACGCATTCCTTTTTAAAGAGGTTTTCCTAGACCTTAATCCTGACTGTCTTAACCCTTGGTTAAGCATAGTTCAAATAGGGATGAGCAATAAAGTATCATATACACTCACCGGCCACTTTATTAGGTACACCTGTCCAACTGCTCATTAACGCAAATGTGGAATCAACCAATCACATGGCAGCAACTCATTGCATTTAGGCATGTGGACATGGCCAAGATGATCTGCTGCAGTTCTAACTGAGCATCAGAATGAGGAAGAAAGGTGATTTAAGTGACTTTAAACATGGTTGTTGGTGCCAGACAGGCTGGTCTGCGTATTACACAAACTGCTGATCTACTGGAATCTCTAAGGTTTACAGAGAATGGTCCGAAAAAGAGAAAATATCCAATGAGCGGCAGTTCTGTGGGCATGAATGCCTTGTTGATGCCAGAGGTTGAGGAGAATGGCCAGACTGGTTTGAGCTGATAGAACAGCAACAGTAACTCAAATAACCACTCGTTACAATTGAAGTATGCAGAAGAGCATCTCTGAACACACAACATGTTGAACCTTGAGGTAGATGGGCTACAGCAGCAGAAGACCAGACCAGGTGCCACTCCTGTCAGCTAAGAATAGGAACCTGAGGCTACAATTCACACAGCCTCACCAAAAATGGACAATAGAAAATTAGAAAAACGTTGCCTGGTCTGATGAGTCTTGATTTCTGCTGCAACATTCGGATGGTAGGGTCAGAATTTGGCGTCCACAGCATGAAAGCACAGATCCATCCTGCCTGTATCATTGCTTCAGGCTGCTGGTGGTGTCATGGTGTGTGGGATATTTTCCTGGCACACTTTGGGCCCATTAGTACCAATTGAGCATCATGTCAACACCACAGCCTTCCTGACTATTGTTGCTGACCATGTCCATCCCTTTATGACCACAGTGTACCCATCTTCTGATGGCTACTTCCAGCAGGATAATGCTCCATGTCATAAAGCGTGAATCACCTCAAACTGGTTTCTTGAACACAACAATGAGTTCACTGTACTCGAATGGCCTCCACCAGATCTCAATCCAATAGAGCACCTTTGGGATGTGGTGGAACAGGGGATTTGTATCATAGATGTGCAGCCAACAGATCTGCAGCAACTGTGTGATGCTATCATGTCAATATGAACCAGACTCTCTGTGGAATAGTTCCAGTACCTTGTTGAATCTATGCCAATAAGGATTAAGGCAGTTCTGAAGGCAAAAAGGGGTCCAACCCAGTACTAGCAAGGTGTACCTAATAAAGTGGCCGGTGAGTGTATATCGTGATAGACACATGATCAATATCAATAGAAAATACATCAGTTAGAATGTTGTTAATTTCACTTATGGAAGCTTACGGAAGTTTACAAAATTTACATAGTAGGTTTTTTTCACCCAGTTGGTCTGGACCTTTTATGCAGGTTTATGTGAACCCTGGTGAGGACCAAACAACTGGACTGAGACCCAGTTTTGAGGTGCTCTCATTGCTCTCTCTGGTGCAGTTCCCTAATAATGTTCTAAGTTGGTAGAACTTGCACCTCGCACCATAAATCATAGTGAAATCCAAATTATAAGCATGCTGCCACTTAAATGTACATAAAACCAAAGTATGGTAGACCAGACCTGAACCACTGAATTATTTACAAGCTTGAGTATCGAGTTTCAACCTCACATGCTTGTGGATCCATTTAATGGCTTTCTGTTTGGTTTTGAACAATGAGGTCCAAAATGATGGAGCAGAAGTAATTTTATTGTAGACCAATTGATTGATTGATTGATTGATTGATTGATTGATTGATTGATTGATTGGTCAATTGAAATTAACCTATTTTTTCATGTTCTTTAATTGGCAACAGCCACAGCTGAGTTTACAAAGCTAGATAAAAGACAATTATACTATAGAGTGTTGGTACACTTCACACTATGCTCTAGTTTCACGCTTTGATATTTGTCCTTGTTAAATTTTTTTGTGAATTTTGCTTTTTATTCTTCATATTTTTTGTATTATACTTTATTTCTTAGTGTTAATCTTATTGACCTTGTCTAATAGGCAAATGGGATTAATAAAGTGTCTACCTACCTACCTACCTACCTACCTACCTCTTTTGCAGACCCCAATGCATGCTATATTATGCAAGTATTATGAAAGTTTTACACTTTACTTTTTTATTAACAGACCACACAGGATCTTTGGCAATATAGAAATCAAGATTTTTTTTTTTGAGGAATACTAGTTTTATCAGTACCAAATTCAAACATTTTTAGTGATTATAGCAATACCTGGTTACATCTACATTCACAGATAGAATCTAGTTTTGTGGTGTAAGCATTTATAAGTCAACTCAGGACCAGATTAATATTCACCATCATGGGAATAAGTCAATTTCAGCGAATGATGATATTATTTAGTCATTAGCCCATCAGTACTATAGAAGACTGTCAGTCATTATTTAATAATTAATGCATGTTTGTAAATAATTGAGCTGCAACCCAACACCTATAAGCTGAGCATTAATATAGTAATGCAGGAGGTATAGACACTTATGTAAACTCTTGATTTTGTTTGTTTATTGTTATTTTTTTAAACATTTATACCAAAAACTGTAGCTGGTGTAACTTTTGTTACAAACAAAACAAATGACTACATCCATTTGTTATTATAAAAAAATAAACTTAGCAGAAAAAGTATGGGCAATTATTTCTTTGTTATAACAATGCTTCTTAGCAATGAATCTTATACCACTGGAAAGTTTATTTCCCTTTTAAATGGTGCCACATTTGTAAGGAACATGCATGTGTGGAATGAGCAGTAGAGCTGAGTATGTAGGTGGAACTTTTCGGGTTATAACACCTAAAAAGTGGTAGATTCTAAAAAAAAGAGAAAAGCGTGTTTGCTAGAATTGAGATTTGAAAAATGACTCTGACTTTAATGTTATTACAAATACATGGGCCATCTTTATCCCACACTCCATGTAAACCCTCAAAAACCGCCCTCAAGGTTCAGGAAGCCAAATCTGGGTTTAACTGTGACAGACATCCAAAAACAACAACCATTCTAATCAAGTCCACACAAACACGCTGCTTAAACATATATACATACAGTAAACTCACTCAGAGAAATGAACAGCGTATGACCACATCACATACACAGAGACGTGTGCAAAAAAACATTTTACAAACATTTTATGGAGTGCCTCCATAGCATGGTTTCTTGTGTATCAGTTATATACGCATGCACTAGTTGAATCCATATGACAGCAAAAAGCCTCTCAGCCACATTCCTCCTCAGTAGAAGCAAGATGAGCTGCTTCCGTAGCAAATCAATGCTGATATCAAAGTAGCGTGGAATTAAAAAAAAAAAAAAGACACATGAAAAGACAGGAAATATTGGGGAGGGGCAGGATGTGGGAAGATAAAAACAATCAAATAAATTCATAATGCCATGTAATGTCATTTATTTATACTTTAGTGTGTATTTTTGCAAAAGAGATGTGTGATCTTATTGTGCTTTAAAGGGGACATGTTATGCAAAATCCACTTTTTTAGCTGTTAAATACATTTTGTTGTGTACTTAGAGTCTCTAGGAGTGCAGAAAAGTTGAATTTAGTTTTTCCTAGTGGTGCGTAGATATCTTTATATCCTGTTTTGGTTATATTTCTCAACCCATTCAGTTTTCTGTATTTGTATTTATTATTTTTTTTTGTTTTGTTTTGTTTTGTTTTGTTTTACATTTTCTGAATCATTACATCCCAGCAACAGAACTGCCAAACAATGTCTGAACTTACCAATTACAGTTTCCTTGTCTTCCTTCTCCTCTGGCTCCCACATGTGCGACTGGATGGAAAAGTAATCCCTTGTTGACATCTTTTAATTAATTTGTAATAACAGAAAAAGAGAGAAGTTGATCTGAGACACACCTCAGAAAAGGGGAGGGGCTTGTGGAGTTACAATAAGGAGGAATTCAGACCAAAACATTGCAGTTCCACTTTATATAGACCCCAACTGATTGATTTAAAAGCAGGATTTGTCTCCTTTAAAACCATGCTGTTATTCTTCTAAGCTGGAATATATGTTTTTTATTGTTTATTCATTTTACTAAAAATAAATGTGCAACGGCAACATTTCAAGTCATGGCAATGGGAAGACAATGAATAAAGAGGAAACAGAGGGCATAGATGGGGAGGATGAGATGGAGACGGTGAGCGGTGACAGTGACGGAGAGCGAGCGGACTCCTGGGACGGCAGAAAAGGCAAGTCTATCGATCCAGGGTGGTGAGCTGGCTCACATTTCACATCCTCAGCAGTAACACCAGCGTTCTGCTATGGAACTGAGCCCTCCATCCCGTCTGGACAGGGTCACCTCTACTCTATATGTGTCTGTCTTTGTGTGTATGTGAGCCGTGGAGAGACAGGAAAATATGTATATATTATGACAAGAATTTTGGTGTACTATTGTTCTCTCAATTGCTGAAAGCCTGCGATTTGGCAATGACCTAATGTGCTTCCATTATGCTTTAAACTCCTAAATCTTTTGAGCATTATGGTTTATTGGGCTGAAACCACAGGAACAAGCTGAACAACTCTATTAGCACAAGCGGTCACACTTGTCTTGGTATTCCCCAAGCAACAAATGTTTGAATCTACTCCTGTATCGGACGCCAACCTCATCAAAGAGAAATAATATCCTAAATGAGTCCATAAGTGGTGGGCTGTAAGTGGAAACGGGCCTCGGCCCTCAAAGCCCGCCACTGTCATTCGAGAGGGGCAAACCGTGTGACAGACGAGCGAGCATGTGGCATCTCCGTGACCCCTGACCTGGAAAACCTTTCCTCTCTCTGCCCCTGCTGTGGTTAAGGGATGGTCTGTAACCCCAGTGACCACTGACCACTGGGACGTTTTTGTGTCAGTGGTCAGTCCTATCAGAAAAGGGCACGCAGGGGTCAGATGACAAACAGGTGAACTTTGACTCTTCAGTGCAGGCCTTTAGGTTGGAGTATTTGGGCAGGGTGTATGTAGACACCGATAAGATCAAGACTTGTGGACAAATGAGAGATAAGGTTGATGTGGTGTTGAAAAAATAAATAAATAATGACAAAATGTCAAATTGGTTGCTCTAATGCTCAACAGTTTCTCGATTGGACAAGAAGAAAATGAGATATAGAAATGATTGCTAAAGAGGTTTTTTTTTCTTCCATCTTTTTATCGACTGCACCAGAGAGAGATTCACAGACCTCTCGCCTACAACTTTACATAGCCTGAACTTCTGAACCCAGACTGATCCAAAAGCAAGCGTTAAAAGACCACAAAGGACTCATCACATGTGTACGCTAAAATCCACACTGCACTTGTACCGGGGCTGACTTCGGCACTCAAGGATCACATCTTCTGCTCCGCTACACTAACCCCTTTCTTGTCTCGCGTCAGAAAAAAAACAGAAGAGAAAAGAGGAGCCGCAGCGTGACTTTGGACCGTGGCAGATGCTTTTCACTGGCGGTTTATTTTTATTTATTTTTTATTCTGAGCCACACGACTTCCATGCATTCAAAACGCACACACAGAGCTACACAGAGTTAAGCATAAACACGTGCATTAACAATTGAAAAGGAAAGTTCTTTTTTTTTATTACCTGCCGCTGAAAGGCAAAAGGCAGAGGCTGATGTTTTTGCTCGTGTATCTGTCTGTTAGCAAAATATCTAATGAACAACAAATTTAAATGACATTGGCAGTAAGTAATTACTGAATGTAGGCTTGTCACGATATGTTTTGCTGAACGATAAATTGTCTCAGAAATTATTGTGATTAGGACTGCCATGATTAGTCGACTAGTCACGATTATTAATTAAAATTGTCAACTAATATCTCTCGTTTTTTTATCTTACCTTGTTTTTCTCTCCAAACTGCTGCAGCTCCTTCCACTGTCGCATCTGCCTTTCTGTCCTTGACACACATGCGCAGTAGAGGGTTAATTAGGGCTAAACGATTATTTTTATAGTTGACTAATCGGTGAAAAAATATACAAAATTAGAAAAAAATGACGCATCAACTATTAAATTAGTCGTTGATTTTAATAGTTGACATAACCGTGACTAGTCGAATAACTGTGGCAGCCCTAATTGCAATAAACAATATTAAAATTTGAAGACTATAAGCTAATGTGATGATATAACCCCCGCCCCACGTATGTAAAAAATATAAGTTACGATATGACCTAGACCGGAGATTGGGAAAACAACACACAACAAATGCTGAAGCTGTAAACTTGTTTCTTTATCTAAGTCTTCCTTTGGCTTCATATAATAATTGTGGTCACCTTCACGCTGAAATTAAATTTGAGTAGTTAGAAAAAGAAAAAACTCTCGACAAGGTTCGGCACAGTGATCTGAGGATGTCCTGAGGCATCATCACCAATGACCGAAGCTGCTCGTATGGTAGTAGGGGGTAGTAGCCAACACATATTCTGAGTTCTAACAGATTAAGCAAGAGATTTGTTTGAAAGTTTATTATTCAAAGTCAAATCTGTCAGTTTGTTAGCAAGAAGTGCTCATGAACCAATGAACAGATTTTAAAGAGCCCCTGACATCAATTTTTTGTAATAAACATGAATGCATTTTTGGAAAGATAACAATTATAATGTATTGCAAAAAATGTCAGACTGCTGAGATGAAGAGTTGAGATATTTGCATGTGAAGTAACAGGAAGTGATGTCAAAGAGGAATGTTTGCATGCTACAATGGCTAACAACACTGAATATAGAGAAGAAGAGAAGTTTCTTTAGATTATTTCCGGTCACTATCAGAGATGATGAGTCAGAGTTGAAATATTGTTCGAATAAATAAAGTCCAAAGTTTTCTGTCTTAAAAAGTTCCCCTTTGATGTCACTTCCTATTTCACATTGGCTGAGCCAAGGTCAGAAGAAAATATGCCAGTTATGTGACAAAATGGGTAAAATTATGTGTATTATGCCACGTTTCTTAAATATAAAGATGTTTTCTTTAGATTTTTGCATTTGAAGCATGTCACAGACACTTCAGAAAGTGATCACTGGATGTTCTTAGGCAATTCAAATCATCATTGCAACTAATCCATATTCACAAACACAAAACTGGTTCTAACTTTATGTTACTGACATTGAGCTAAATTTAATGTGGTAGTAATTAGGGGTGTAAATCACCAGCCTTATCACGATACAATATTACATCGATATGTTTGGATGACAATTCAATATTTCTTGATATCACAATGTCTGTCACGATACGATTTCGATTCAATTCAATTCACATGTCTGCTATCGATATAACGCGATATCATATGCCCATCTAACACAATGACTGTGTTATATGGGAATGTGATATCGATTCCCATCGAGAATATGATGACAATATAGATCGATATTTTTGTTTTGCCACGATATAGCTGAATCATGAACCCTTCAAATCGATATATCGATATAGATCGATGTATCGTTACATCCCTAGTAGAGCAGTTTGTTACTCATATTCTGAATTTCTGAACAAATACGAATTCCTTTAAGAAATGTTGGGCTTTTTATTATTAACATTTCAAACTTTCTCTTGAGTGTCTGTTCACCTTCATTTTTTGTGACCATCTGGTCGGTAAAACAGAAAGTAGTCTCAGAGGTCGAGGTGTATCTTGACCCCGTCGATCCCGCGCTGCACTTATCTGTAATGAAAGACACTTTGTGAGGCTCACGGTCATGTGGGGCGTTCAGGATCAGGGTTCTCTAAAGGAAGTGTGTGCGATGTGTATTTTCTCTTCATAAGTGAAAGTGGTGACCGCGCTCAGATGACTGAAGTGTGATATGCCAGGATCTGTGCCAGGATTGTGCCCTTCAAATGCTCCCCGGTGAAGGGTGCATCTGTCAGCAGCTTGGCGACGTGAGTGTTTCAGCAACACAGTGAAAGGTTAAGCAACTGTGTCACCTGATTCGGAGAACTATTACGCCCCATGCCTTTGACACACTGACTAATTAGTACAGTGTATACAGGAGTAGGGCGGCCTATAAAAAGCCTCGCTGGAATGAGAGCGGGGTTGTCCTTGTTGTCGCGAGCAGAGTTCCTGCTCAGGAGCCTGGATGATAATGAAATGCTGGTGCCAGAGAGGAGACAAGGGAAAGAACTGGGCCAGTGGAGAGAAGGGCTAATAATAGCAGCTGAAACTGTGCTATTCCCAAGCCTGACTGAGAGTCGCACTTCTACACAAAGACCCACACACACATAAACACAGAGGCTCAGACAGGCACACGCTGGCTTGGCACAGAGTTTGCAACCGTAACCCGATCGAGCCGCCGCAGAAACCGAAGCAATCAGGAATCAAAGCGAATCCAGCACGCGTACGGTATGAATGTGCGCATGCAAACGATTGTTGGCAAGTGAGGATTCGTGTGCGAGTGCAGCTGAGCCAGAGATAAATGGAAGCAGAGTTTGGTGAAAACCACTTTTCTCTTAAAAAAAAATAATACAAAATTGAGGAAGTGCACGTCTATAATGTGCTCCAAAGAAGGAGAGGATAGAGGGCCTTTCATTCACCGTGAAGAGCTCTGTCTCTTCTCTCCCAGCCCCTCATTCCACCCCCTCCCTTCGGCTGCACTCCTATGGCGCATCTGAAGCCCATTCTCCCTCTCCATCATCCGCAAATATAACAAAATATCTCCTCCGTCGACAAGACAAAAGGCCTTTGGCTCCTAATTGTGCCCAGCTGTCACGGAGACGAAAGAGGTGAGATCGGGAGAGGAAAGGAGCGAAGGCGAGGAAAGGGGGAAAGTCGGACCAGGAAGATGAGATCGGGCAGGAGGGAAGAAGAGAAGAAATGAAAGATGTGTTTGTTCAGTACCACAGGCTGACATATCTCTCTTATCTCTTGCCCAGCAAAACCATATGCCCTTTAGTTACAGAGAAGGGGTGGGTGGATGTATAAGTGCATGGAAGGGACAGAGAGGGTTCCACTTTGTCGGACGCAGAAAATTCACGCATAATAAACAGAAAAGTTATCCAAGGTCATCATGAATTAAAATGCAACCATGGAACAGATAAACGGCGCAGATACTGGTCTGAGCGTCAGCCTCGACCTGCAGCCCTCAGGTTCCCAGCTGCCTGCCGACCACACACTCTGCCTGGCAAGGCACGGACACCAACGCCACAGGACACAGAGCCATCATCAAAGCCTCCAGACACTCCGGCTGCAGGAGCCATCACGCTTGGCTGCGCGGACAAAGACAAGAAGAAGAAGAAAAAATGAAATACTTATTTACTACACTTGGGCTTTTAACACCGTGGAAACAAAAGTGGACACAATTTATGAATATCAAAAAATATGTTTGATTTGTTTCTGCATTTGGTTTGGCTTGGTTGAACCATAAATCTGGCTAAGAAACGTTTTGATTAAATTGGGGTTCTCATCAGTGACATTATAAAAAATGTTTGTATCTTATGGCCACACGATAAATAATGCATGGTCACAAGTCATTGTTGCAGTCCGATTATGAATACGTTGTTTTGAATAGTTCAAAGTTAGCCTACCCCACACTTTTTCTTATTATTTGCTGTATATCAATATAAACGGTTAATTTTTCATTCACGAGATGACGATGAATGCCCTACATGTGTGTCGGGAAACAGATTTGTATGAATGCAACATAACGCCGTCTCTGTCCACACCCAAGACACATTGTGAGAGAGAAGCCTGTTTTAAAGTGCCTGTGACATCAAAGTTTTGTAATACATATGGATGCATTTTTAGAAAGAGGACGTTGATAAAATATTGCAAAAGAAATTTGATGTCGCTGAGATGAACAGTTGTTGAGATGTTTGCCTGTGAAGTAACAGGAAGTGATGTCAAAGAGGAATGTCTGCATGTGAACAGAGCGTTGCTACAACAGCCAACAACCCAAACTGTAGAGAAGAATCTGATGTTTCTTTAGATTAATTCCAGTCACTGTCAGAGAGATGAAGAAGAGTCAGAGTTCAAATAATATTGTTTCAATAAAACAAAAACCAGAGAGTTTTCTTTGTTAAAGAGTTCCCCTTTGATGTCACTTCCTGTTTCACTTTGGCTGAACCAAGTTCAAAAGAAAATATAACAGTTATGGGACTAAATGGGTTAAATCGTGTGTTTTATTCCAACTTTCCAAAATATAAAGCTGTTTTCTTTGACTTTTTGTATTTGAAGAATATGTCACAGACACTTTAAGTGTTGTGTTTCAAAAAAAGAAAATAAAGGTTTTTGGGCAAATGCAACTACAGTCATCACCTGTGTCTTATAGCTGCAGCATATAATGCTAAGAATTATGTCATGCCTAGCATAAGTAGCTGATGTCATTCATTCCTACATTAAAACAAAATGAAATTACTTCAACAAACAGTCCCTGCATGGGAATGACTGCAATAATTATCCTGTGGCCACGTGATATTTATCCCGTGACCACGCATTATAATCATGTGGACAAATTATTAATATTTTTTTTATCCAATGTCACCGTACTGGCTCCATTGTGCACCAATACCAAAACCATATTTACCTTCGCAAAGGTTTGAAAATCAGCCACTGTCCCCTTTTACTTTGCTGAGAGTTGTCTAGTTAAAACAAGTTTACATTTTTTAAGGGTATTGTTCAATGTTTCCAATAAAATAAGATTGGAGCATTGAAGATGTATTGTGACCTTATAACACCTGATAGTGTCGGTTATAAAAAAAAATTGGTATCGGCCAAAATGGCTTTTTAAAGATTGGTGATTGGCCAGAAAACAGCACTTAAAAGTTTAGAAATAGTATTCTGACTGAAAGACCAAACCATTGCTTTTTGTGTGTGACTGGTCCCATGTGTTTAACTTTCCCTGAATCCCACGTCTGATTCCCCTTCTCTTGTTTATTGACTGGAAACTGATACCTTTAAGGGCTTCATTCATGCTACATTACATGAGGTAAATTCAATAGCTCAGGCATCATGGTTGGGTCATATGCCCTGGGTGTTTTTTTTTTTTTAATGTTGAGTGTCTGCCTCCATGTATTTTTTTTCTTTCTATTTTTTTTCTTCCCCCTTGACAGAAGCCATTGTGTTTCCCAGCGCTCCACTTCTCGGCGCAGTTTATCAGCAAACACCTCCAGTTATAGGCGCCCGAGGGCCTGCGAAGTTGCTTTTATTTCAATTCAGCGTGAGTTTTATGTGCTTTAAACGGAGGCAGAAATTTATGCGCGTGGGGGACTTTTATCGGCGAGCTTCCGACGTGTGAGTTCATATTTCTGAAGCGCCATTAAATGGAAACTCCTGGAAAGTATACGCCGCCTTCAAGTAATAGATTGAGACGTCGGTGTGTGGATGTGTGGAAACAGCTATTTGCAGCTTAACAGAGGGAGCGCTCTTTATCGCTCCCACTTTTCCATTCAACTCGCAGCCCAGGAGCTCTTAGATTCACGTCACTGGCTCCTGTGCCATCTAATACGAAACACTTCAGTTTCCAATGACAAATCAGACCAAAACTCTTGTTTTTCTTATGGATTTTACAGAAAACTTCATTGTTTATCTCTGATTTGGAGTTTGTTTTCAGTCTGATTCAAGATGGCCACTGAAGCCAAACAACCTTGAAAGCATCTTCTTTCATACAACAAAAACTAACCACATGTTTGACTATATTTGTAGTCCACACTGTCTGTGTTTTAGCTAAATATATCTTGTAGAATGTGAAGGAATTTTTACTAAATGCACAGAACATTATCACTGGATTTAGCCCTACATCTACAGCTTTTGAACTCAACTAATGATGTGCAGATCGATACTGAAATATTGAAACTACCGATACCAGAATCTAATGTTCTAGAATCAATACTAAAATCAAACTATCAATACTTTAGTTATTTCACATAATGTATATCATTAACAGGAAAATAACTAAACTATTCCACTCTTGTCTTGAACATATGTGGTTGGAAGGAACTACTTTTTCTTCCACTTGAGTAATGCATAAGCCATGTCAGTCACTCAGTCTGTAGAAGTATGGCAGGTCCTTTTAACATAAAATCTGCTTCGTCTGACTGTAATTAAATTCTAGATGAGGGGTTCCCAAACTTTTTTATGCCATGGCCCCCCGAACAGCATTAGCTCTGGCCAGGGAGCTTCTTGCAAACCCACAAACAATGCTACAAATAATACAAAGTAACAACTTTTAAAATATTTTTTCTCACTTTTATTCACTATTCAAAAAGTATTATATTTCTTTAGAATAAGAATTTTAAATTGTGCTAAACAAATATAAGGTTAGGGTTAGAAAGACCTTTAAATTAAATAAATTACTATGGCATGTATTATTTATAAAGCAGTTATTTGAAAAAAGCTATTTTTAAGATTTACCAGACACATTATGTGTGTTATCACAATCAGTATCGGATCAGTATCGCCGATACCAGCCAAATTTTACTTGGTATCAGTATCGGAAAGAAATTTGGCAGTATCAAACATCACTAAAGTCAACTCAATTAGCGGCTGTGGTGCAATAGGGCAGCCAACATGGGACCAGAAAGTCACAGGTTCGATTTCCAGCCATGCCCATGAGCAAGATACCCATTCTCCAGCTGCAAGGACATGCTGCTAACACTGCTGAAGATGGCGTTTAAAATTTAAATTCAAAATGTATTCATTATTAATTCAAGATGGCTGCCATAACTATGGTGGCAAACACAAAAATATTAATTGTGTTAATTGTAAAAGTTGAGTTAGACTCTCCTGTTTAACAAATGTTTATCATTTCAGGTTAGTGTTTACATTCAAGGAAGTCAAAATGACTTTCAAAGCAGGGGCCCATGTCTAAAGAGGCCTTTCTTTTATGTTGTAATCATGTCATCCTGGGAGCCTTTTTGGCTTAATTTATCTGTCACCCACTAATTCCGTTTCCTAAAAGGAAATCTCATGGAAAGTATGCTGGCCTTCTACTCGTGACAGCGTCTCACCTCTGCCTTTAATGGGAACCAGATGTGACGGGTGATGACCTTTTTTTGTTTTTTCTTTGCCCCCTCCAAAACTCTTTCATTTGCTACCGACGGATGCTGGCCCCGGGGCTCCCCTGTCGGTCGGGCCCGCCTCAGGGACGCTCGCTCCGTGGCTCCAGCGTTTAACGCGGTGATTAATCACAGGCAGCGGCGGGCCGTGCCGAGCTGTGTCGTGCTTAAAGCATGAGGGGGGCCTCCGGCGAACATAGAGGGCACTTTGTGATGGGGAGACACGGGACATTGTCCTGGCCCGGTGGGGAGACAAGGCGAACTTTGTGCGTTTGTTTTGACGACCTCGGGCAGGTTTCCGAAAAAAACCGCACGTGTGCCTTATTTCCTCTGTCAGATCCTGGTCAGGTTAGCAGGATTACATGAGATTAAAACAACATATTCTACATTTTCTTGGCTTCTTAGACATATTTTATCCAGATAAAGTTATTTCACAAACTATAGCATGTAAAAAAAAAAATAAGTAAGCAATTATTTTAAAGTTCATAATAGGCCTATTTGTGTATTCCTGAAGATTTATCTGCCTCTGGTCTCTATCGCCCCCTACAGGTCTCAATAGCTGCCACCAATTTAGGATCTTTTGTTTTGACTTATAATTTCTGCAATATTTAATGTCAAAATCTACCACACTACCCTTTTATTGTGTGAATGTTTCATTGCAGTCACATCATTGAGATCATTTTAAAGTAAACCCTAATCATAAAAAAAATGTACTGAGCATTTGTGACTTGATTGAAAGCTCCAGTGTAAAGGTGCTGTCACACTAAACAACTTATGCCAACTTATGAAACATTTTTTATATCTAAACTGCTAATAAAAGTTGTATATTTGATCAATTTATTATAATTACAGTGTACATGCCTAAAAAATGATGATCCAGTTGATTTTTTCAATTCCATTCTTCAACGTAGACATCTAAAATTTGCACAAGTTGGCATAAGTTGTCTAAAACATCATAGTGTTACAGGGCCTATAGTTACAGATTGGGTTGTTTTGTTTTTGGTATTAGACCAAGTTTAGATGGAATAAACTTTAAGGGTAACAAGTTTGGATCAGTACTGTTGCTCCTGATATTCTTATTTGTGGAATCTGTTTCATTAAAGTGTGCCCACAGTTTAGTCTAAATAAAGTGTCCTTCCCACTGCCTTGCATACATTCACATAGATTTTTACTGGTGTGATCAATGCAGAGAAAGTTGATAACCAGCAGATTAAATGCACCGGGGGTCGAGTCAATCAACAGAGCTGTCAAAGAACCTTTTCAGTGATGCAGCAGGAAGCTGGACAGCAGCATCCACCATGAGAACTCTTCAGCCTGGCAGACATACAGGCGGGCAGAACCGGGCGAGCCACTTGGCACCAGAAGTGCAGCCGCCTTTCTGGTGCTGCAGCGGCTGGCACCAAGAGCGAGCTGGCCTCTGCGCTGGCAAAGACACAAGGCCCCCGAACAAACACACACATACACACACATTCTGCCACACTCCTGCTGCGGAGCAAACGGAGGCAGGCAGGGAGAGCTGCTCTTCAAAAGCTGCTGTTTGTCTGGAGACGGCTTTCATCTGAATGGAAGCCTTTAATAGGCGTTGTGTGGTGGCTCTCGCCGCACACTGGGCAGCCAGTGATCCTCTGCTGTCGAGGTTTTAATTAATAAACAATGTTTGATGGCCACAATGCACTTGGAGGGACAACACTGACTTCTTGGTGGCCTTGATGCTGTTTGTTTTGGAGATGGACTCTGACTCCCACTGAGTTTATCACATAAACCAGGAGGTGCCTACAAAACCCATTTCAAGTGTGCTACGGTGCTGTGATTTTCAGCTACAAGAGGTCCAATTGTTACATGTGAACCAAAACAATGTCAGTTAATGAATGTTAGCAGTTTTACAACCTAAATAAAAACCTCAACTTTGTCAATTTTCTTTTCTAGAAAGTAAAACATGCAGCTTTAAAGGAGACATGCTTTTAAATCCTTCTTTTTCTTCATTTGAGTGGCCTGAATTCCACAAGCCCCTCTTTACTGTCTCAGATCAACTCGTTTTGACGCTGTCTCTTTAAGAGAGAGAAGTTAACGAAGATACAGGAACACAGAATTTTTTTTTTTTAACAAATTAAAAGATTTTAACAAGGGAAAACTTGTCCATCCAGCCATACATGTTGGCACCAGAGGAGAACGAAGACCACCTTATTTAGAAGTTCTGTTGCAAATAATTTGTTGTAACAGTTTAGAAAACATCATTGAAAAATATGTTTCAAACACAATAAAGATATCAACGCAGCACCGGAGATTAAATTCAACTTTTCTTCCTCCTCCAAGTACACAACAAAAACGCATTTGAAAAAGTGGATTTTGCACGATATGTTCCCTTCAACACTTGCTGCAACGTGAGTGTTTAAATTTCATGCCAGGAATGCTCCAACACTTTTGGGACATGATAAATATTTTCAACATTAATTAGCACGAAGCTACAATTACAAGTTTACAATAAATAAATAAAAAGACTAAGTTTGTTGTTGGCAGTATTTTAAAGGTACTCATTGTAATGTCTAAAAATTCAAAATTAGAAAAATAACATTTGGACTAAAGATTTTGACGTGATTTAAATGAACACTGGTTAATTCTTTAAGCCCTCTATGAAGTAAATAAAAACAGCGCTGACAGAAATGCTTAAAAACAACATAACACTACAAAAGGCATTAAGTGCAACAAAAAGATTTTTTTTATCAACTTCATCCCACATATTTACTGTTACTGATACACATCCTACTGTCTGTTTCTTTTGTGAAAGCACAGCACCACCTGGTGGATTATGGAGACTACAGCAGCCAGGAAACGCCAATAAAAAACTAACTCCTGCAAGGATTCTCTTGGCTTTTCCTTGTCCCTGAAACCACAGAGATAAGGTGAGCAATGTGCGCTAAAAGTGAGCAACAGCAAGAAAATCACATCACACAGAGAGGATGTGATGAAAGCTGGAAGGCCTGAAACAGCTCAAGTTGCAAAACGTTGCCCGATAATAAAACAGCAATTTTAAATTCACAATTAAAATTCTTTGGTTTTCTTTTTAGCATTTTGATGCCTTTGTTAAAAAATAAATAAATAAAATGTAGCAGTCTTCTCCAGAAAAGTACTGATTTGTCAGTAAAAGTTTAGAAAGGAAAGAGAAAACCAGTTATTAGAAAAAACATTTTACAGCAAATAATTTTTTAATGGTCCCAAATTTTCCGAACAACTAAGTGTACACTCATGTAAAAGGAAAAGAAATCGAGAAGATATGACAAAATTCATCACATCTAGAATTCCACTCAATCTTTAATCAAGATGGGATTACAAATTCTCCAAAAAATCTGCAGTTTCAAAGGGCAAAAAGGAAAAACTAGCTCACCTACTGAGGTCTTTAAAAACCTGTTCAAGTGTGACTGAAAACATCCTGAACATTTAAAGGCAGGTCTTTTTTTTGTTGTTGTCATTTACAAAAAGAAAAAAAAAGAAAAGAAAAATAAACAAGTCAAAAGATTGAGACAAATAGAAGAACAAAAGGAAAATAATGACGAAACTGCTGGCTTTTTTCTCCCAGGAGAAAGAACGTCCACTGAAGAACGACGACATCAAAATGACAACACGGGCAGCTCCTGGCCTCATGCTGCCTCCCATCTGGTCCTATATGCTAACTTAAAAAAGAAACAAAAAGCAACGGTCAAAGAGGAGGAAACAAGAGCAGAGAGAACAGAAGCAGAAAGGAACAGTGAGGAAGTGAACTCCAGGGAGGGAATGGGGCGGGGGGTGCAATCGGTGGTTCTGGGTCTGAATTGGCTGACCCGTCTGGGCCGCTGTGATGTCCTTCCCTGAGTGGGGGGGCAGGGGGAGGGGGCAGTGGGTTATGGTCCGAGCCTGTAAGCTCTGGTATTTCACTTTGCGTGTACATTTGTATTAAAATGTGGTCTTTTTTTTTTCCCCTCCGCTTGCGAAATCGCCAAACACAAAGTCGGCGCTCCAGAAGATCTGTTCTCCATCAAAACGTCTTTTTTAGGAGGATTTTTCTCTCATCTGCTCCACTTTTCAGACGTTTTTATCCGCTCCTGATTGGCACTTCTTTGAAATGGACAAGTCTGAGGAGGCTTTATATTCCTTAATAGTCTGCTCCTCTTTTGGCCACCCGCTGACAAAGAGGGGTGGGTTTTTTTTTTTGTTTTTTTTTAATTCATTCAATTTGTCTACAAGTTTGATCATTCCCATGTTAGGTCTGTGTTCTGAGACTGTCCGAGCGGAGGATAAGCTGCAACAGTGACTTCTTTACGAGCTCAGTTTGGATTTTTTTGTAGGTGGCAGAGGCTCCTCTTTAGTTTCCCCATCCTCTTCTTCCTCCTCCTCTTCATCATCGTCAGGATAGTCTACCAGTCCCACTAAACCTCCCTGAAGAAAAGAGAAAAAGCACTAATTAGTATTTGACAAATACGTCAGATAGAAATTAATTCAACACGGCCTTATCTCTGTTTTGTTGTTTTCCCTCTTCTGTTCAAGCCAAAAATACATTTTAACATATCGTTGCATTAAAACTTGATTACTGCATGGTTATCCATTACAAAATGTATGTGTGTTATGTCTCATGCTGTTCATTGTAACCATCTACTTTCTCTGAATACATAAAGCTGACAAAGTGAGATTCCAGTAAACTCTAATGACACATTTGCCGTGATGACAAATGTTTGCAATACAAAACAGGGCTAGTGTGAAAATTAACAACAAAGGTGTGAACATTCATAGTCAAATCTAATTTTCACATTTCCTAAAGTGTTTCAAACAGAACAGATATTATAGAAACCTGCTTCTGGCTCAATACCTTAATCTCCCCTAATGAACACATTTCAGGGGCTTCAGTAAAACTCAGTTTCAGACCTCCACTTTAAAACTGTTGATAGTTACCTTTGTGGTTACTGTTGTGGTGGGGGGTGAGTTTCTTGCCCCCGAGCCTGGAGAACCCGGTGATCCCGGAGAACCAGGGTTCAGTGAGGCAGAAGAAGGAGGGCTGGAGAGGCTGGTTTTAGTGGATCCGGAGAAGGAAAGCTTGAAGCTAGGATTCTGCCTGCCTGACAAGCTGGACTTCCCCAACACTTCTTTATCCTCTGGGTCTTTTACTGGGAGTAGAGATGAAGAAGTGGACAAATGTTAGTCAGCTTTATTCTTACTAAATCAAGTTTATACTTATTTTATTTTTTATTGTGTGACTGTTCATTAGAGATCACAGTTTTTTAAAATGCATATAAAACCACCATAAAGGTATTTGCATATGTACACATACTGTACTATTCAAAAATAAAAACCATAAATAATAATTTCTTACAATGACCAAAATAAAAAAACAAATGAAATACAGAACACCACCACCGTTTCTATTAGACCAGGGGTCTGCAACCTGTGGCTCTGGGGCCACATGTGGCTCTTTGAAAATGAGACTAAATATAACAGATTTATTTTTCTTTTTTTTTGTTTTTATACTCACAACACGAATACATTTTATGCAAATATGTGATCAATACTATTAATACTAAAACAAAAAGTAAAATATGTTAGCTCATGCTACCCTGTTTTCTACCTAAATAACCCAACTTCTTTCTATAATATTTCTCTCAAATCCATCAGGGTTATCTTTAAAACACCTTTAGGACTACATAATAATAGGAATTAGAAAATAAAAGTCTGCCTAGTTCAGCTGTACTAGTTTTTATGAAATTCTGTATAAACTATAGCCCATATTTTTCTTGTGCATGAATGTTTTCTTCAGTCTTGAAGTGTAAAAATAATAATAAATAATAAAATTCACAATATATTTTTTTAGGTTTATGTCACCTCTACTGGCCATAAAGGTTCACAAAAAGGTCTTGAAAAGACCCATGGACCACCAGTTGATGATAACAGTTGTAGCTTGTTTTGCGGCTCTGGACACATTTTATTAGTGCGTCAAATATCAGAAATGGCTCTTTTGATTGTAAAGGTTGCAGACCCCTGTCCTAGACTATTGGCCTTGGGAGGGTGGGATGCTTTTGAACACAAGATGACGATCAACAGCAGAAACATAAAAACGTGTGCAGCATTTTTTTTAGTAAAACTTACAGAACATAAAAAAGTCTTTAATTAGCATTAGTTGAATCTTAAATATCTCTGACTTAAAAACAAATATGTCTGGTCATGAACCAAATTCAGATATCTGGCATGTAAGTGTGGTGAAGCTGATTAAATGTCAAACGGCCTGCCGTACAATTAAGCAAGATGGACTTCGGAGCAAGCAAACATCCACCTCTTTTTTCATCTCCACAGTTAATAAAAAAAAAATTGTAACAATTTTTCATGCTGACTTCAGTGTGAAAAAAACAACTATGGTTGTTGTTGTTGTTGTATGCTTCGCTCTGCGTGATGTACAGCGAGAGGGAGGGAGAAATTATCAGGACCTACCCCCAGCGACACAATATTTTAGATATTTAAGAAAACACTTAAAATAATTGTGAGATTACTGGAAAAAGTAACTAAATAAAAAAAAAATTCATCAAAATTTATTCCTGGAATTCATACAGGAAACACTTACTTTTAAATCTAAATTTTGCATAAAGTATTATAAAACTGAAAATATGATCTGCTGGATAAAATCTTTTAAGATTTAATTAGTTCTTAACTGATAAGCTCAAAAAGAAACCACCAAATCATCCTTAAAAAAAACATGCTACATACACGTTCAGAAAACTCATACAAAATATCCAGCCCTGTGATTACAACTACTAGATTTCCCATACTTACATTTCTTTCTCTCCATGAACTTGCTAATGGGCTCCATGAGGTCTTCTTCACTCTTTATCTTGTCAGAAGGTAGAACAACTGTTTCACCGTCTTCCAGGTCATCTTCGTCTGTGTTAAACCACATTTCCTCTTCATCGTCCAACGTCCGTGCGTCGCGACGGAAGCGGTGATTCCGCAGGATGGAGCGCATGCTGCGGAGGACAACGTACAGCTCAGTGAGCAAAAAAACAACAGTTCTGACATGGTTTTCAGAAGCAGCCTCCAAGCTACAGAGCATTTATATTAAATGTCAACAACAAAGACAGAACTGGCAATCAGCAAAAGAGTGACATAAAACAATAAATGTGGTTTAAAAAATGTGGACTACATGTTTCATCTTAACAGTGTGAATTTTTTTTACTTCTCTCTTTTATTTTATAGTTACCTATAGTAGTTAAAACAATTAGCATCAGTAACAGTACAACAGCTTGATTTTTTCACCTATCTAGCTTAGGGTTGTCTTGCCGCTCTCGCTGCTGTTCATATCTCAGCTTTAGGCCCTTGAACGTCTGGACATAATCCACATCCTCCAGAGACTTCCAGTAGTTCTCCACTATGTGAGCTGTGAGGGACTTAATGTCCTCCTGGATGAGTAATAGTAAGCAAAAACAAGAAATTGACACACAAGAGAAAAAAAAGGAAATATGAAAAGAGAATCAGCGCATCTTATTATTCCCCTTCTTACAAAAATAAAGAGAGTAATAAAGAACGAATAAAGGGCATCAGGAAAACTCACCACACGGATATATTCAAACATCTCAATGATGGCCGAGTTCATGAGATTGTAGCGTGAGCCATTATCACGAAAGGCCTTGATGACTGGCTCAAAGAGGAAGTTTCTCATTATGTAGCGATTGTAGAATTCATCTTTCAAACCGATAATCCTTCTCATGAAGCGCAGGGCACCTGTGCAAGAAGAAATACAGGTCTGTCTTCCTTCATGTTCCAAAGAACATAAGTGAATACGTGTAAAAGACCGTGTTATATCTTACATAGTGCCAGGAAGGCGTGTTGAGAGGCAGTGAGAACCAGTACCCTCCTGAGAATATCTTTGTTGATGATGTAGTTCTTAATGTGATACGTGTGATGCTCAACACAAAACGTTAGCAGCTCCAAAATCAGGGCGAGCAACTGGGCTGTTTGAAAATCATCTACAGATGAGAGGAAAGTTACTGAGCAAAATAAAAACACTATAAAGAGTTAAATAAATAAATAAAAACAAAGCTCAAACATATACAGTACCTTTGCTGGGCTTTTCTTCTGTGGTGTTGGCTAATAGTGGAGCTGAGAGGACATGCATACAGTGCTTGTAGAAAAAGCTTAAGAACTCTGTCTTTTCTGTTTTCTGCAGAGAAAAAAAAAGATTTTTCCAGGAGTTTTCTAACAATCAACACCATAAAAGAACAGCAACGGTTCCCGTTTTTGACCCAGACAAGCTAACCTTAAAGAAACTCATGAAGTACCACTATAATTTTACAGGCTGTGAATAAGACATGGAAATGAGCTCTCAGAATGCAGTAGAGTCTTTAACGGTACCTCTAGTAGGCAGGTCTGCAAGGATGTCACACTTATTTTAACAAGTACTTCTATAAATACTCTTTAAAATTTATGTTTAAGCATTTCCAACACAAACAGTTCCAGTTCTTCTATAGATTTGCTCAAACTCACTTTTAGTTGCTCTTAGAGTACCGGTACTTTAGTGAGACATTTCTTAGAAAACTTTGACAAAATATGTGCCAGTTAGCCGGTCTAGTGGTCCAACCTGTTGAACTGGCAGAACGGATTACCTTTCTTCAATTAAAGTGTTCTGGGTTAACAGGAGGATGTAGCCAGAACGCGTGTTTATTCCCGTTTCCATTACGGAATCTATAATCTATCTAGAGAATTTACATTTTCTGCAAAAATGCAGTGTGAATGCTTAATGCTGAAAGACTTGCAGAATTTTTTTTTTTAAAAAGATGTACAAACATTTTGCAATTTCTTGCAAAATAGCCCAAAAAGCTAAAACTGGAAGAAAAGTAGCTAAAAGTAGCTAACCTTAGCACAAAGAAGCAGAAAGAGCATGTCTGCTGAATTAAGCAGCTGAACGAAGTGGTTAAAATCATGATCATAAAAAGGGGACTTCAGCTAAAAAAAACATTAAAATTAGATGGAAATTACTACAAAGCAGCTTAAATTGCAGAAAACTGAAAGAAGCATAGAAAGCTTAAATTAGCAGAAAGAAGCTGACAGAAGCACAAGAAAATCAAATTAGCAGAACTGTGAAAAGCAAAAAGATAGAAAAAAAGCTAATGGCAAAAAAAAAGCTGAAGAAAGCTAGAATTAGTACAAAGATGTAAAAACAGAACCAGATGAAAAGGTGAAAATTGCAGGAAAGATTTAACTATTTGCATAATAACACCTTCACACAATAATAAGTTGATCGGTTTTTTCTTCATAGTTTGTGGACTCAAACTCAAATTATTTAATCTTTTTTCTTCATTAAATCCTTTATCACCAAACTATGCTTATGTTTTCCTGAATGTCATTAAATAGCACAATTTAAAATGCACTGCTTAAACCTGCAGTCTGGTCACTGTTAGTAAAAAAAAAACAGTTGTACACTGGTGTGTGTAAACTCACATTTGCAGTAGCCAACATGTTCTCTGGATCCAACAGAGTCCGTAACAAGCCCATTAGCTGCACTGCTCCACCAAGCTCTGGGTCTGTATCACAGATCATGTGTTCTATGATCAGGTTGATGAGGAGAATATCCTAAAAGGCAGAGAAACTCAAATTTATACACACCTTCATATTAAAAATAAACATAATTTTAAATTCATCTGAAAATAAAAACTCACGTCATCGTTTTGCTGAGATTCCTGCATGACAAACTCTCGTACCATGGAGGGGTTGTACTCCACTAGATAAGAGAATATATCTGTGGCTGCCCCACGCACCTGAACATCGTCCATTCCCTGTTTGACAAAAATGCTTTTGTTAATGATTGTAAATTTATAATTAGTAAAATCCTGTTTAAAAAAATAAAAGTAAAGAAAAATAGGGAAGCAAAAAGAAAAACACCACCACGTTAAAAGGTTACAATTTCATATTTTTTTTGTCTCAGCTAAAAATCTGTGCATCTTTGCACATGTCTGAATCTAAACCTGTTGAAGTACATATGTCAACATGTGGGCATAAGTTACAGATCTACTGAATAGATTTTTCAGAGAATTTTTCTTGATCTGCAAGTATTACAGGATAGAGTTTCTTGTAATTTAAATCAATAAAATCACCAACAGGGTTTTAGCACTAGTTCAGAAATATTACCTAACCCTGTATTTGGTTCTCTCTCTTTTTTCATTTTGACTCCTGAAACAGCAGCTTTAGTTGAGAAAAACAAGGCCTAAAGAAGTCACGACTCATTGCTGTTCCTGAGTAAAACACTGCTCACATCAGGGGCTGCAGTCAGGTTATGAACCAGACTAACTAAAACGTTATGATCATTTATAAAACTTGTTAAAAGTATAAATCATGTCTGCAGAACTGTTCAGAAAACTTGTCTCCTGTCAAAAATCCATCCATTTATCTTTTTTTCCTTGCAGGAAGCTGGTGCCCATCTCCAGTGGTCATAAAAGTAGAGGTATAGAGAGACAGAGAAACAAACTAGACAACCATTTATACTTAGTCACACCTAGAGTTACCAATTACCCTAATGCATGTTTTTAGTCACTTGGAGGAAATCGTATTCAGGGAAAACCCACGCATGTACAGAGAGAACATGTAAACTCAACACAGAAAGGCTCCAGAATCATACATTTTGTAACACATTCCAGCCAAAAAAAAATAAAAATCACAGCAGCTGCAAAGTATATGAGAGGAGAATGCAGCCAAATGAGTCACGGTCTCTACAAGAAGCTCGATCAAGTCAGCAATTAAAAACTGAACTAAAAGGGTAAAACTTAAAAAAAAAAAAAAAAGTAATTCTTCTAATTTACACATAATCTGTTATTTCAGTCATAACACAAATTTAAAACCACAAAAAAAAAAGAAGCATGGGAGTCATATTCAAAATCCCAGTGGTATTCCTGAACTGTGCCGAATGTTTGGCAAAATATAACTTTGTCCAATTTTTTGACTTTCTTTTATTTTTCCTGACTGGGGATGCGTTGAATGATTTGTGCAAAAAAGGTAAGCATCATTACCCCAAACTATTAACAAAAAGAGCCAAACTCTGATGTGAACTATACTCACCAGTATGACCTCCAGTGCAGGAAGAATGCCCATGTTTGACAATGTTTTGAAGAAGGCGTCTCTGTTTTGAGGTTGTAATGTTTGCGAGAATGCACAAAACTCCTTTAGAAAGTTTACCTAAACGGAGAAAAGCAACACACAAAACAAGCAATGAAATAAATGAAAGAGCATTTGGAATTAAAATTGGATAAATTACTTATTTTTTTTTTAATTCAGGCATACCAGTTCTTGTCTTTTGTCGTCGTCTGTAGCCTCATCTGTTAGCTGTGCAAAGAGGTCTGTCAGGAACTTCTCATCGTCCTGACAGCAAAAAGAAAACCCTGATTACTAAGAGTGATCAAAGATTCAGATATTTTGCCTATTTAAATCTATAAGTAAAACTACTTTTGCTTTAAAAAAAAAAACAAGTTTCAAACAAGAAAACCTGATGTGTTTAAAACAAATAGATGTTTAATGTTGAATACAAATGTCACAAAAATGTGTTCAATGCATTTCAAAAAAAAAAAAGTTTATTATTACTTAGATCTTAAAGTGTTTGCATTGCTGCACTTCAAAACACACCACACCATATCAGAGTCAACAGTGTGCCCGTTTCAGCTTTCCTCTAGTGCACCCGAACTGATTTACACAACACTTCTCTATCTCTATGGAGACAGCCATACATAAACACTGCTGAGTTGACACAACACAGTGCAAAAACACAAAGGTCACATGATCATAAAAGAGTATAGTAATCTTACTGTAGGTAAAGCAAAATAAGCCAATGCAAATGTTGATAATATGTGAAATACATTAAAAAAATAAAATAAACGTGTCAAAACTGCCTCTCACCTGTAGCATGCCCACAATCTCCACCTTGTTGAAGAAGATGAAGGAGTGCAGGGTGGACAGCATGTTTTCCTCGAAAACAGAGGGCGTGGGCAGCACCATATCCTGAATATACTGCACCCGATATGTCTGGTGTATTTTCTGACGCAGTTCAGGGTCAGAAATGGGAATCACCTCCTTAAATCGAGCCGTCTTCGTGAGAAACTCTCGATGCCGCCGTGGCTGTGGTAGTGCTGGATCAAATTCCAGACAGCCGATGACGTCCATAATGCACTCGTCCGAAAACATAACCTCAAAGAGTGCGGTGCGATTCAGCAGGAAGATGCCTTTGATTATTTCGTACAAATGGTGCAGTCCCTCTCTGTTCTCCAAATCCTCACACACGCGAAACAGTTCCAGGAGCTTGCGGATGTAGCCTTCATTCTCCACAGCCAGAGCCAGTTTCTCACGTCTCAACGGTGATGGCAGAGAGGACGCCACCAGCTCAGCCAGGTCCTCCAAGCGGTTTAATTCACATGGTGGCAACTCAAGACCGGGCGATGACATCTCATCAAATCGCTCCTCCTCAGACTCATCCACCACATCTTGTGTTATGTCCACTGACGGGTCTTTTCCCTGCACCTTAATAATGAAACAAAAAAATAGGTTTCAAACTTAATATACCAATTTAAATCAAGTTCAATTTAATCCGCTTATAAAAAACATTCAAAACAAAGGAATTCAGTAATTTATAAAGAAATAAATGTCTAATTTTTAATTCAATCATCCTATCTTCAGTATCTATGGAGTAGCAGGTGACAACAGTAGGCAATAAATCCAACAATCGCACAATAAATTACAACGTTGATAATTTTCATTTTTCTGTTTGTTTTCTTCGCGTCTCCCTCTTTTCTACCCCTTAGCGTAGGGAGGAGTGAACTCTGGCATCAGGTATTTGCCAGGTGCATAATCTCATAACCGCTGTCTCAGGACGACCTCAGGGTACCGTCCCAAACCTTGGGTTCACCAAGAGTTTTCTTTTTACACTACATAAATTTTGTCAACTTTGTAAGCAGTGTGCAGGTGGTCACAATTATTTTATGAAGCCAGAGTAAGATGTACGACGAATAAAATGTGCCAGCTTGGATAGAGGTGGGAAGTAATTTTGTTGGTGTGAGTTGTTTTCACAAACTCCCCACCCAGTTCATCCAAAACTTTACGTAAACTTAGCAAAGTTCTGTAAATTTCGTAAGAGTGACTCCAGTTATTTTATGAAGCAAGAGAAAGACACATACAGAAAAAAAATGTGTCTGTTTGGATAGAGGAGATGGGAAGTAGGGTGTGGTATATCACTATATCAGTTTAAAATGGCATCCAAACAATATTATCGTTTATTGCAACGATTTATCATCCAGCAAATATTTGTCATCATGACAGGCCTATTGGAAACAAAAAAAGTCAATTTAAAAAAAGATACCTGAAGCAGAACCAGCTTCAGTATAAGGATCAACTGAATGGTACAGACAAGCACAAACCTACACAAAAGTTAAAAAATAAATATTTACCTGGCATATTTTCTCCCAGATTTCATCACATCCCGCCTTCTCTTGGAAGCTGAGTGCCAGATCATAATTTTCAGCCTCTGACCATACTATCAGTGTATCCTTTATTAGGGAAAAAACAACAACAATTGAGACACTGTAAATCAAAAAATTACTCAAACAGAGCACATCATGTCATGTACTGACCTGTTGTTTCTGGTAGGCTGTGTTTGGGTTGATTTTGGACTCCAACAGCAATGAACCTGTCAAGTTAAAGCAGAGATAACCCATAAAAATCGGCTACAATGACAGTGTTATTAAGCATGACAAAAATAAATGCGATTTGGTCACTTACAAATTGTAAACAGCTATCCATGTGGCCTTTATTTGTTTACTCACCATCACTTTCTGCTCGCACCAGTAGAGAAGTCCCTCTCAAACGCTCCACATAGCCCGAGGAGACGTGACCGGTCCCACGATCATCCCACTGCCTGTCCTCATTGAGGGTATAGACTTTGACTCGTCGACGGGTATCCGTCATCCTGGCAGGTGATTTGCCTGTATCCCCTTCACCGAACTTTTTGGGTCTTAGCCACAACTTCAATTTACTTTCGCCACCTGTTTACCGCGTCAGTGGCAACTTTTGAGAGGAATCGGGAAGCAACTTCAAAGTGGGGAGGAAAAAAACACACTAGAGCAGTGTCCAGAGGTTCCCTTGGTAGATTTTGCACTTATAGTTGCTGATATATTTGCTTAGTTTTACTAAGCTATCCCCAAACTTATCTCGCAAGGTATAAAATAAAGGCAAGAGCGCCACGAAGAAACGACACCAAATCCGCTCACTGAAGCAAGGTAACGACAGTCTAATGAACAGAACGACACTTAAAATCGACAAATAAACAACTGAACGGCATTACTAAGTCCTAACACGTAGCTGAGAAAGGTGTATTCAAAGTAAGTTCCGCTGTTACGACCGCTTGATTAGAAAACACAATGCCCTCTTGTTGGTACAGTTTGTACGCTTGCAGGTAACGCTAGCCAGATATGCTAGCTTTAAAACCGAAAACCACCACCTTTAGAAACAAACTCACCACACTTCGGCACCGATAACACTATTTCATAGTTGCGGACAGAAAACCCAGTTTCAAATCAAGCAGAGCGTTCCTGTTTTCTTTTTCAATTATTACGCCAGCTAACGCTAGTTAGCTGGTATTTCTTCCCCAAGTATTCCGCCATGTTCTGGCTCGGGGCCGCGGGGGAGACCTTTTCTCTCCCTACTCATATTCAGGCATACGAAGAGCTGTGCAAACCAACAAACTGGAATCGAATATTTACTTCAAAGCTGCGCTTTACATCACACTGCTATTTGTCATTCATTCCAGACGTGTAGCTCTGATAATTGCTAAGTGCCCCCCTTGAGTTTTCAGCCATCTTGGGTCCCTTCAGAGTCAGTACGGGGTTTCCAGCACGGCAACAACAGGGCAGCCCGCCACATTTAAAGAGACAGTAGCACACAATAAACACGCCGGTTGCATCGTTTTACATTTCTCCAAATTATATTAGTTTTTACCTAAAATAACTCTAAAACACTTAAAAATCACCTGGGATAAAATCAGAAGTAGATTTTGAGCCACATAAACTATACTAACATGTTTGCTCATATTTCACCTAGTTTTTTCAACATGAAACAAACCTGCACACAAAAAAATGTAATTTGCTGTAATAATTGTACACCCAAAAGGAGACGTCAGTCAGAAAAAAAACATTTTTATTGAAACTCAAAGACAACAAACAAGAATTCAAATCAGACATAACATAAAATTAATTTTACAAAAAAAAAAAAACTACTTTAACAGCAGGTATGTAGCAAAAACAATAATGGACATTTTTACCTTCTTGACGTTGGCATAATTTTCCATTTCACTCTAGTTCTAAAGTAAATTTGCTGCAATCAAAACCCACAACAGAGCAAATAAAGAATTAAAAAAAAATTATATTTTTCATTAAACTAAATTGTAAAATGTTTCACAGACATGTTTCTCCTTGGACCGATAGATTCTTCCATCTCACAATATTGTAACAAATTAGAAAACTGTATGAGAATGAGAAGATGCTGACAAACATAATGCAGCTTCAATATAAATCCCCAAATTTCTCAACAAACCCCCTTTTTCAAACCCACTCTTATACCAATGTGTAGACAACATGTGTGTGTAGTAAAAATGAAATCCCTCTCTTCAATCTGACAATGTTGTCCTTTTACACAGATCTGTTATGCTCTGTTTTTGTAGAGAAATGTTAAATCTTCAAGCGTGTAGCAGGACAACATGTCAAATAAGCCTTTACTTTGCAGCTTGTTGAGCCTGACGCCGCAGCAGGACGTATATCTTTTCCTTAATCCAGTCTTTGTTGTACGGTTGGTATGTTTGAGTATCAGCTCTGTACCTGAATAAAAATAAATAAATCAGACATAGCAGTAACACACTTAAAGCATGACTGATTCTAACATTAAATCTGTACTTACACAAGACAGCTCAGATCTGCCAAGTCGTCAATGAAGTCAAACAACTGACTGATGTCGTATGTAATGGATGGACTGTTAGGATTCATCCTCTTCAGATGCTCTTCATACATTTTGCAAACACCTGAAAGAGAGGTGCAGGACAGGCTGACTGAAGGCTCGACAATCCACTGAGATTACAGACCTCTTTTTCAACGTATGGAGCCATATTAACCCTGAATTGAGCCTATAGTCTACAAAAGTTTTTTTTTTTTTTGTCTAGAACCTGCTGTCTGGTTGTTACATCCCAACATTTTTTTACGATGTAAATAAAATGAGAGAAAAGGCCCTTGGGGGTGTTTTATCCTTTTAGGGAGAAATCAGGACCTCAAATAACCTCAGAGAAACCTTACAAATATTTAATCCAAAGCCAGTTAATTATAACGTGACAGCAGTCAATTGAAAGTTGTTTGGGGGAAAAAATCGTATTGTGCAATTAATCTAGTGGCAGACAAGATTTGCAACTTTACAATTACTACAATTAGCGGCTTGTGATTATGCATTTTTGCATGGGACACACTATCAGGCGTGTATGTGAGCCCAAAGGCAGAAAGCAGCAAAGAGCAAATAATAGTAACCCTAACCCTACAAACTTGTTTAATGACCTGAAACACCGACATAAGCCAGAGTACGTGGAAATCCAGGAAATGCAGACCAGACATCAGCCACATGCAAGTGCAATTGGTATTCAATAATTGTTACATTTTGTGGCAAAAACATTTGTTGCCTACATCGCTCGAACCTAGTTTGGGTCATTTGAATGAAATGAAGCAACATGAAATCCAAAGCACTGACACACCGTTGTAGACTCAACAAATGCCACTGAACACGGAGCACTGACAATTATAAATGTTGTTTATATCTCTTGCAAAAATAGGTAACTTTAGTTCATTTATATTTAACAATTTCATTCTGGCACACACAGCTAATGGACACTAGAGGTTTTTGGAAACAGTTTCGACTCATTCATGTGCTTTTAATCTTTGATTTAAAAAGTCAATTTTACAAATAAAACTATAAAATGACAGTACATTCCGATAATTAATGAGATTCACTGAAACCGTAACATGTTACAACAATACTGACAAAAATTATTTATTGTTGAGTTTATAAAAAACATTACCTTCCATGCATTCATTCACTGACTCGTAGTCGGCGTAAGTGCGGCCCTCTGGTCTCTTGGTTGGTTGGACAAGCAAAATTGTGTGCGACTGTGAAATACAAATATTTTAAGTAAGGATGGGTGCAATGTTCTCTGCTTCACAGTAAATTATGTGTCAATAAGGATGTTTTTTATATATATATTCTTACAGAAGGAAGCACGTTGCAGGTTGTTCAGTCATTCCAGACGGGGGAAGAATTACTTCATTTTAACGAACAAAATGCTTAAACTAACGGGATTGCTAATTTGTAAGATTCCGCCTAAAGTTTCTTGATCAAGATAAATGATTCGGAGATAAATGATTTATGAGACGCTAATTGAAAAACTAAATGAAGACTGCACTATAAAACAGTAACTAGGGTAAACGATAGTCTCTCGCAACTAGCTTGTTAGCTTAGCCTCCACAAAGTGACTTCGGTTAATAAGGAAAATACTAATAATTCTTACCTTTTAAAACTTAAAACTAAGCACACTTACCATATCTGTATTCACACTTCACCCGCTCGGCTTTCAAAAGATACAAAACTGGGGGGGAAATCAGTCTTATTTACGACTCAATTTACCGTGTAATTCAGAGGTTCTAGAAAAAATATGCAGGGGAAATGAGGTCAAACCTTTTCCGCTTGTGAATTTTTTCAGAATAAAGTTTTGAAACTTTATTTTTGAAAATTTCATTGTTTTTCGTTATTTTTTATTTATTTTTAAAGCAGTCATCTTTTAGGGAACACAGTATAAAGTAATGTTAGACTTTAGCATAATGGTGTGGCTCGTTTTATTGTGTAATCCATATAACACCATTTAGAGCCAATGTCTTGTTTATTTTAAAGCTAATGTCATATTTATTTTAGAGAATGTCTTATTTCTTTATAAAGTGCTCTATTCTTAAAAACATTATGTTGCTTACATTTTTTAAGCTATACTGAAGAGTCTCCATTCTGAGATTAAAGTCAGATTATTTTTTCCCAGTGGCCCTAATTTATACTATTGTCTATTAAAATAGTCCTGCAACTTGAAAAAAAGGAATTGATGTGTTACAGAACACAATAAAGCTAACTTCAAATAATTTATTGTAAATAGTATCTATGCTTAAATGTCCCTGCCTGTGCTATATATACTTTTTTGTATACTACACTTTTAGTACAAAATAGTTTTTGTATTTCTACATAATTTATTTTGCAGTTGTATTATTATGAATAGTGTTGCTATGAGCGTGTGTATTAGCTTGGATTTTTTTTAAAAATGTTATGGAGAGGGTTTACTTTTAGACACTGGGTTTGAAGTCATTCCCTTTATGGACTCACATGAGCACTGCTGGACACTTGTCTTAGTTTTCTTTAGTTAGCCTCCACCAAACTTCTAATTCATTTGAAATGGGAAAACAAACCTGAAACACATTGCTGTTCTCTAATATTAAACATGCTTCTTTTTTTTTCCCATTGGCTGGAGAACAAGACAGTCTTCTCATTCAAAGCAACTAAACATGCAACAGATACACTCCCACACACATTAACCTGTATGTTTCAGGACTTATAATTTAGTCATTTATTTAACTTTTCAGAATTTGTTGGGATGTTAATTCACATGAAACCACAAAAACACCACGAGAGATTAATTTGATTTTATTTCCTCCAATACAACATGTCATTGAGCAACAACTAGGCAGTTACAAAAATACAGAACACTTAACTTAAAACGCCAAAGCATTATAAAGCATATCTATGGTATACAAGAATAACTCCTCTAAAATGTACATCTTTACAAAGTGTTTACAAATAAGATGCAAAAATGAAAAAAAGTGCCAAAAAAAAAGTAAAAAAAAAAGAAAGAATCCCCACCAATAAAACAAAAAATGTACAAAAAACAAACATACTTCATATTTCTCTGTTGGTTTACTGACGTTGTGCTTTTCTTGTGTGATTTTTTTGAATCCTTATTTAGTATTTAAGCAGTGTGTGACAGGAAAAAATTAAATTCCCAATAATATTCACAGTATTTTGTTTCAATTTTCTCTAAAGTGTAAAACATTGAGCTTTTAATAAATATGATTTAATTTACAATCGGTTTGTGGCTTGTGGAAATGTCAACAGCGATCAGGTGGATTTTGTTAATTTGGTGATTTTTAAGTGTAAATCCTGGGTTAAAAAACAACAACAACCTAACTGTAACTTTCCTTGTGTGTGTGAGGTTGTCAGATCAGTAGTGTGACAGCGTCCCATAAAGCAAAACAAACAGACGTTTCATTTAAGTGAAGACAAATAATATACACCAAATACAGTACTGTAATCCTGAAACTAACAGCGCTTTGTGGTCCCTCATCAAAACAAATAAGATGAAAACTAAAAGTTTACATATCGAGATGCAGATTTTGCTCGAAAACAACTGCAGTTAAGTCTCACAGATGCTCACAGATTTGAAATAAATAAGAATTCTTATTATTTCTTATAGATAATCTAAAAATATCAGCATCTTCTCTCCGTTTATAAAGCAAGACCCCCTAAAGGTGACAAAAAAAATGACAAGAAGAGTGACACTTTATATCTTAAAACAGATTTAAAAGTCTAAGTACTAATATACTTAACCTAATGGGTTTTGCAGTTGCCAAAACTATTGTCTTTATAGTTGTATTCTGTTTATTAAATGCTCCTAAAGGGGACAAACTAGGCTGAGCAGCAGATCTGAAGTTTGGAGGTTTGGAGCTGTGAAACCTAAAGTAGTGTAAGAGCAATTAAAACATCAGGTTAATGTGATTGTGAGCTGTTTTGAAGAGGCGTTCTGTGGGAAAGTGATCATCCTACTTGCTGTAGATAGCTTTTTGAACAACCCCAGTTCGGTAAAATTTAAGGTTCACAATAAAATTTTTGACATTTGACTTGTTTTAAGACGTGAGAATTAAACTGAGGTGGTTCAAGAGCTATCTACAACAGGTAAGATATTAATTGTTCCTAACCCAGCCGCTGCACCCCGGCTCCCAGGATCTGAATGAAAACGAGGGTTTTTAGTCGTAGAATCAAATGTTGCGATGATTTAAAAGAACCCATTAATTCAACGTGGCTCAGATATTTTAAACGTTCTAAAATCCTTTCAATTAAAAAAAATATCATTCAGTCAAACTGAAAACCAACCAAATCTCTGAAGTGCTTTCTTTCAGGTTTTAATACACATCAAGGACCATAAACAGCAGCTAATCATGTACATCTGGAAGCTTTTCAACGTTTTCCTTTTTTTCCCTACAAATGAGGGTGAAATCAAAGAGCTGTTTAAATAGATGGGTTATATTTGTGTGATAATTATTGTAGCTGTTGCGGTGTAGATGTGGATATTTTTCACGGTTCTTAAGCGAAGCTACTGGAGCTCAGACACTGAAACTTCTCCCTCAGAGACTGGACGATGGTGGGTTGGTTCTGCGGCGGATCGCTCCACAGGTACTTTTCCAGACGCTCGTGGTCCAGAGAGGACCTCAGAGGGTCGTAGGAGCGGGCCGGGGTGCACGGCAGACTCCGCGACTGGACTAAAGCCCGGTTCTGATTGGCAGGCGCCGCCGAGCTGCCGTCCCTTTGCTCCGCCCTGTTCCGCTCCGCTTCGCTCTCGTCCTCGGAGCGGATCTCCACGTAGTCGTCGTCGTCTTCCTCGTTGTCCTTGAAGTTGGCCTGGTAGTTCTGGGTGGCGCTGAGGACACTCTGAGCCGAAGCTCGGGTCAGGACCACCACCTGCTGGCCGTCGTGTAACGTGAGGTCCGTCTGTCCCGGGGGGCAGCGCTCCGGAAGGCTGCTCTGCCGACCGGCTCGACCCAGGCCGGGGCCGCGCAGCCTGTCTGGGTCTTGTCCCACAGCGGGTTCTTTGCGTCTGTGCCCGGACTGGTGGTGGTCCTCCTGCTGGGGGCTGCTTAAAGAGCCGGCGGACTGACACCGACCCGACGGGGACGACGTTGAGGATGGGGCGTTAAAGGAAGGGGGCCTCTTAATGGTGCTGTAAACATGCTCGTCCTCGTCGTCCGGCGCTGAAATGCATGAGCTCCACCTCTGTGACGCCGGGGCAGTGGGGGAGGGAGGGGTGGTCTTCAGAGAAGGGATGGAGCAGGTGTGGGCGAGTCTGTGCTGAGAGCTGGGGGCGCTTTGGGTCTCGCTGGGCAGGGACACGAAGCTCGCCAGCTCCCCGTTGCTGTAGGTGGACAGGAGCCAGTCCTCCTCCAGGGAGGTCTCTGGCAACGACGAGGAGGACGGCAGCCCCGGGTGGGGGTGGTGTTGGGGGGCAGGGGTCTGACCAGCAGAACCGGGGGAGTCTTTAAACATCACCTGGTCGTAGAGCTGAGAGTATTCAGCTATCCTTGCACCTGAGGAGGCCAAACACAAGATATTTGTTTGAACTTTTTAGTCTCACATCAAATTATTTGCACACAGTCAATCCAAGCATGAACTGAAAATAAAAAAATTCAATACAACTGAGAAGGAGAAAGGTTTTCCACAATACCTATAGCTGGACCTCCTTGTTTCTTCTCCTCCAAGATGGCGGCAAGGTCTTTCTGTTTCTTGTCTGCTCTGCTCCGGCTGCACGAGTCTCCGGGGTCCATGCTCCTCATGCGCAGCAGCTGGTTGGCCTTCTTGATCTTCTGGCTGTACTGCCGTGCCATCAAGAACACACGGCTCTTGGTTTTGTCCATCAGCTCCAGAGGGAAGTCCACAGACTCGCCCAGCAGGAGGGAGGAGGACGCCAGCGGGGAGTCCAGTCCTGCCAGCTCCCCTGGAAACAAACTGTGGAGGTCTTTGAGGGGGTCGTCTCTCTGGGAGGCGGGCCTCTGGGGAAGCTCCACCAGGTCGTCGTCCTCGAGCCGGAAGCTGCCGCTGCTGAGTCGGGTCAGTCGGTGTTGGATGCTCCTCACCTTGCCTGGGTGGGGCTCGGGGGGGACAGGAAGGGGGCGGGATGCGGGAGACAGACTGTGGCATTCTTCTTCAGCGGGGCTTTCGGTCCGAAGCTCAGGGAGGTTGAGAACAGGGATGGTGAATGATGGCGTGGAGGTGACAGGTGGAGGTTTGGGCTGATGTGATGCAGGGCCGGTGGTTTGAGAACCAACCATAGGAGAACTCCTTGTTGGGCTGTTTTTGACAACCGAGACCTTCTTAGGCGACTCTTTAACACTCACAGGGAACGCGCCAGGAAGGCGATCAGCTTTCTTCTCGTTGTTCTTGATGTAGTTCTCAAAGTCGGTCCAAATCTCGTCACTGTTCTCCGACATTTTATCTCTTTTCTGAAAAGACCTTTCAGCAGCTGAAGAGGAGGAAGAGGAGTAATCTGGTTCTGGGGACTGTGGGACACGACAGGAAGCCTCTGGTCCTTCATTCTTTTTAACGTTGAAACTCTCCTCTGAAACGAAGCCTCTGGAAGTGTCCGACAGCTCGGAGCTCGGTGCACTCTCCCGCTCTCGTTTTCGTTCAGCGCCTTCATTCACGCCCTTGGATGGTGGCTCCGTGAAACAGATCGTGTCGTAGATATTTTCCTCTTCTATCTGGAGCTTGTAGTTCCCACATGGCTTCACCTCCTGCGTGGAGGAACGGTTGCTCTCTGATGAACTGTCCGGTTCGATGGGTGACTCCCGAGCGTTGGTAGACGTCTCTTTCTGCACCTGGTTTTCCTCAGGGTCCCTCCGGATGAAACCCATTCTCCTCAGGTCCTCATAGCTGATATTATCATAAACGTTTTCAAGATCATCTAAGGTCAGCTGCTCCGCTGAGGAGGATCCAGATATGTCGTTGCTGGACGATTCGGTGTGGATCACTTCTAAGTTGCCGTGTCCGGCCGGATCGTCATCGGGGCTTCCTTGAGCCTCTGTGGCCTTCTCTCCTGCGCTGCTCGCCCTGCGCAGGACTCTGCTGCCGTCGGGGGGAGGCTCCACCTGCACAGTGGGCACCTGTTCCACGTGCCAGCTACAGGGTCGGGCCGTTCGGGGCGAGGAGGTGGTCTCTGTCCTCTCGGAGGACGACTCCGGCTCCGGCGCGCTGGGCTCTGTGGGGACAAACATCTGATAGATGTCCTCGTCCTCGTCGTCGGGCTGCATGGTCCTCTGGCGGGTGGGGAACATGGCCCTGCGCGCCCGATGGTCCGCCCAAATGTTCTGCACCGAATGGTCTGTTTCTGTGACGATCACAGAGGGGATGGGGGAGTCTGGAGGTTCCTCCATCACATGAGGGGTCCTGAGGAGCGGCGGGTGGTGGCTTCCTTCTCTCACCAAGGATTCTCTGGCTCTCTGAGATGAAAGACAGCAGAAATAATAATAAATAATAAAGAAACTGAATGACATTTAATTAAATTTAATAGTTTATTCTTTTTCAATTAAAAACAAAAATTTCAAAACAACAAAAAGAAACACAAATCTCATAAAATGAAAGGAAGCAGAAGAAAAAAATCTTATAATTTCTGACCCATTTAACAAAAAAGCATAATTAAAATAAAACTTATATACCTATACACACACACACACACACATACATATATACATACATACACACATACATACATACACGCATACATATATACATATACAAAAAAATCTTTAACCACTTAAACATCAGCTTGTAGAAGTACATATTAAATAGTTTCATAACTTTTTAACAATTTAACTTTTATCATTCTACCAAATAAATGAATCGAGTCAGCATTTTTATAATTGCTGTCCAAGTTATTCCACAATCTTATTCCTTGAACTGAGGCACATCTATCCTTCAAGTTTATTCACATCACCTAAGGATGAGGAATAATATCACACCTGTAAGTCTGAGGGGCTCATGTTGAAAGCTTTCCACTGTTCGATGCTGTCAACAGATGCTTGAGGATTCAGCCTCTTCCTGCTGCTTTTGCCTGGAACCCGTAGCCTCTTTCCACTTCCCTGAACAAAGAATGTTAACATTAATGTCTCCTCAGGACATGTTCATCACACATGTGTAATGTCAGGCGATCATTTTCATACGGCGGTATAACCTTCATACCACCCAAACCTAAAATGTATCGTTTTGAAACAAACAAAAACATCAGTTTGGTTTTATTTTTACACCAAACTCACCAAACCACTGTCATCCTCATCATCCGCGTCCCGTTGATGCGATTCATCCCCTTCCTCCCTGTCACTGTGGTCGTAGTGGTCTCCGGGATCCAGGGACTCCTGTGATTGGTTGATTAGACTCCGGCTGCGGCCGATGGTGCCCAGAGCCAGCTGGGACACGGGAGAGAGGAGGCTGGCGCCTAAACTGCTTCTCTGGGGAGGCGAAGACGCAGCAGCAGCGTTTAGGATAAATACGACCTGTGTTTGCGATCCTGTTAAAACTGATCTTTACTCACTTTTTCACCATCGGAGTTGGCGGCATTCTGCCTCGCATTCTTCAGTAATTTGGAGAGGGGCTCTGCAAACAGAGAAACAAACATTATCTCATGGTTTGACTGAACGTTTTATTGTGCATCAAACATGCCCTATGGTATCCAGATTGTAAATCTTGTCTGTGTGTTACATCAGTTCACTGTTTAAAGAAACAAACATGAAATTGAGTAGATCCAGTTTTTCTTTTACCTTTCCTGCGTCCTCTACGAGGAGTGGGGCCTTCTTTGGTTTGAGGAGAGTCCTTCTTGTTGCTGTCAGGGCTGTAATGAAAACCAGGATGATCTGGTGGGGGAAAAAAACAATCACACAAAAATCAATATTTGAAAGCTACATTTGGTGGAAACTATTTAAAACAATTACATTTGTTTTCAACAAACAACAGTCAATAACTGCACAGAAAGGTCATGAAAACTGGCACTTACGTATTGCATCCATTTCCAAAATGGCTTGTTTAGCCTGAAATTTAAAAACATGAGAGTAAATAAAAAAGTCAGATTTATAGCAAACTAAAAATTGTAACCACTAGGTGGCGCCACATTACAGTTTTTAGTTGTACCTAACAGCTTTTTTTTAAAGATCATAGTAGTTTCTAAACATTTTGACTTTAATTGTCTGAGAAAAAAAAAGCATGTAATCTGAGTCACCATTTAGACGTCTGCTCTTCAAAAATTGTCTATCTAAATAAGTCAACAATCGTATATCCACCAAAAAATATTTTTGATCTTGCTTTGAGACCTGAGTTTGTAAAAGACTCAACTATTAAAGGTGGGGTTTGAAGAAGCCATAACGATTGGGCTGTAGGAACGCTGGGCAGCTGGGGGGATGTGAAGCTCAGTCGAAATGAAATATTATTTTTCATAACTCGAGACAAGAAGGTGCGAGTCATGTCAAATTTCAGTTTCAGTAAATTATGTTTACATGTTCACAACAATGTTACTATTACCATTACTTTGTCTTAACTTACCCTACAAGGCAAATCAATCTGACAAATCAGGGTTTTGTCAAACTCCGCCCACACCAATAACTCCACCAATCAGTACCAGAGCTCTAGATTGCAACTAGATTTCTTAATAGTATGACCAGAAAAAATTTTAACTGTTAACTTTTTAGGCTCAAAAAATAATGATCATATTATACTTGAGACTGTATTATACATGAATAAATATGATAGCTTTAAACAAAAGTTTCAATAAAATCAGTCCAGTGGTTCACAATATATTTTGCTAACAGACAAACATAAGCTTGTCGGTGATAGGCAATAAAAAGAAGAAAAAACATCAGAACACAATAAAAGGAAGAGAGAGGTCCTCTTACCTTGGCAGGAATTTTGGCAGGATGGTTTTCAAGTATGAGTCTTTTGAGGTGTAAGATCCACATGCGCTTGTCCTGCTGGGATTTGGCCTATGAGGTGTCAGAGCAGAAAACATTGCTATTTTATCACACATGCAGTTTAAATACAGCAAGATGAATCTTTGAAAATATGGCCTTTTTATCACACACTGAACTAAGGCTTTGTTCCATTAATTGAAAAGTGGGTCGGGATGGCTGCCGGGGCCCGGTGGGGTGCTGGCCGGGGGTGCTCGCTTGGCCGTTGCGGT
>JARVGW010000086.1:13849638-13859901 GCA_031762495.1 Anablepsoides rubrolineatus | reverse complement strand
TACTCTAACTACACTCGTTTTAATGTACTCTAACTACACTCATTTTAATATATTCTAACTACACTCTAACTAAACTCATTTTAATATACTCTAATTACACTCATTTTACTGTACTCTAAGTACACTCATTTTAATATACTCTAACTACACTCATTTTACTGTACTCTAACTACACTCATTTTACTGTACTCTAACTACACTCATTTTAATATACTCTAACTACACTCTAACTACACTCATTTAATTGTACTCTTACTACACTCTAACTGTGCTCAGAAATTTGTAGATAATTCAAATGTGGGCAACAAGCTGATGATTTTTTGAGTGAGAATGCACGGCTGCACCTCCATTCTTCTCTCTTTTAGAAATTGACAGCTCAGACTGACATGGTGTGAAATTATAGTGAGCATAGCTCCTTTTAACCCTCCTGTTTTTCTTGGGTCAAAATGCATGGGCATTGGGCAACATGAGGAGTCAAGTTTTCTGCATGTTTGACAACTTAATTTTTGTGTAGTTTCTAAATATCTCCACATGGGGGCACCGTAACAACTCCTATATTTTCACATTGTTCTCTAGATTTGTAAACGTTTACCCTCTGGTGTTTGACTAAAACACCTTACCTGCAGGTTTCCTCACATGCAGCTATTACATTTGTGTGGTTTTGAATATGATATTTATAATTTTTTGAATTGAACAAAAGTTGCAAAGAGGCTGTGTGTGTGCTTCATGAGCTTCAACACATGTAACTAGTTAAGTGTCAACATGTGGATTTGTGTGTGCTTCCATGTATGTGAACGTTACATGGGGGGTTCGGGGGTATGGATTATTTCACTCTGGGTCTTATTCAGAGGGCCCAATCAAGCGTGAGGCCCAGAGGAGAAAAGGAGCATTGTTGTGGCCCCAGAAGATAGATTCAGTCTTCAGGGTTTAACGGCAACACACTCGCAACAACTGTCTGACCCTTTTAGCCATACCTCTGTGCTTCATTGTCTCGTGAATCAATGTATCAGCTTACACGCACTGGAATGTGTGTGTGTTATTATACCTGATTAGCTTTCCAGATGAGTAATTATCAAGATTGTTACTGATAAGATCAAATTAGAAAACTGGTGGTTAAGTGTATTTAATCTGACTGAAGCAAGTCAAAACAATAGAAGTTTTATATTTGAAATGTATACATGTTTTTCCCCTCTAAGCCTCTGAGTTAACTGGTATATCATGTAGGTAAATACAGTACCCTAAGTCCACTGAAACCTCCTGGATCCAGTGTGATTTAAAACTGTAATAAAAAGCTCAATGGAACAACAAATTTGTGAGAACTATGGGCCAGGGGCTCACACTCTGGCTCAGTCCTCAAGTCTCTTGGGGGGATCAGGGTCTTGCTGCAGTGTCTTTACCCACAGGACTATTTCTGGACCTTCCTACATGTACATGAGTTCAAGATTTATGGATCTCCGTTTGGTGTTGTGGGTGGGATTGTGGTTGACACTTGAGACATGAAGTTATTGATGGGGTCTCTCTGCAGCCATGGGCATGGGTGGAATAACAGGGATTGGCATGTTGATGACGAGGGTAGATTTCATGGAGATAAGGGCATGGGATTGTCAGTTTACAAAATAAAGAGAGAGTGTGTGTGTGTGTATGTGTGTGTGTGTGTGTCTGTTAGTGTGTGAGACTATGTGAGGTGGCTAAAGATGGCACATGTTAAAAGAGTTTTTAAGAATATGTGGATTATTGTATAAAGACTTTATGGTGTCTTCTTTGTATCACAGAGTGCTGAATGACTTTGCTATAACTTGCTAAAGAAACTGAAACTAAGTTGTTAAAGCTAAAATGCAAAAGGTAGAAAATGCTACAAGCTAAATGTTGCAAAAGACTAGCTAGTAGTAAAAGTATAATTAAAAGTTTAATGTAGCAAAAAGCTAGCTAAAAGTCAAATGTTGCATAAGGCTAACTCAAAGCAAAGGACAGCAAAAAACAGATAAAACTAACTAAAAGCTAAAAGTAAAAAAACTTTAGCTGCAAGCTACAAAATAAAAAATGGCTTAAAGCTAAAAGTTATGTAGAAAAAATTATAGCTAAAAGCTAGAGTAGCATGAACTGATCTGGTGCCCGTAACCTTTCCAAGTGTGAATATAAAGCAGTGTAGAGAAAATTCATCACCTTTATTTTTCTCACTCTCATGAGTTACACTAGCTAAAAAATGCAAAAGACTAACAAGAAGCAAAGGGATAATTAAAAGCTAAATGTTGCAAAAAGCTTGTTAAAAACTAAATGTAGAAAAACAGTATAGTTATAAGGTACAAGTAGCAAAAAGGCTAACTAATAGCAAAAACCTAAAGCTAAAGCTGAAAGTGACAATGTGATAGCTAAAAGCAGACAAACATTAGCTAAAAACTAAAAGTAAAATATGACATTTTTATCTATTTTTTGCCATACTAAGACACTTTTGTTCAGACCAGTTTCTATAGAATGGCTGTTGTTTTCCTTTTGTCCACCTGATTTTTCCATATTTAGATGAGTTTCCTCAACACACTGCCTTGTTCTGGTAAATGGGTGGGTTTCCCAACCTCATCCCTCCAGGGGGTGTACGAGTGCATAAATAGCTAATGTTTCAATCAGAACTCCCCCGCTTTGATTCAGAGCCAGAAAAGTTGCACACCACTGTGAGAAGAAAAGGGGGAAAAAAAGTACAATCTTTTCTGTGTATTGGTCTGTGACCAGATTCTTACAAAACGTCTGAGTCAGAAAGCTTTAAATATTTACTCTCAGAACAGACCCAGACTGGGGAAAATGTGGGATTTATGGCGTGCATTTCTGGAATTTGTTAAAACAGAAAATCACAAAAATATCCAAATATTCTGGTATGAAATTGATTATGGTGGTTGGATTTTTGCCTGTGAAGACAATCAGTCAAACCGTCTCATTATGTGACCTAATTGGTGGACTATGTCAGAGGAAATTAGAGCAAAGAGTAGAGATCCTAATCAGAAAGCTTGGAGGACAGCAGCTGAACTGCAGAGTGGAATGAATCAGGCTGACCCTCTGATGACTCGTGCCCATTATAAATGTCTAATGTGTCCAGAGTGTTTGTTGAGTGAAGCATTTGGGACCGGTCCTGATAAGTGATACATCTGACATTGATCTGGTCAGCAGCCCGGAGCGCTCCATTGTTGGGTCTCTGCTGCACCTGATCCGAACCGCTCACCAGAACCAGAACTCTCTTAACAGAACTGTGATTGTTTTATATCCCTTCCACATTCCTGGCCTTGCACTTTTCCCCTTAACGTACTCCTCGAACACATGTGCTCACGGATAAACAGCCACATACCGTAAGACCTCTCATCAGAGATCAGTCTTTGTTTCCAGAGCGCTGCTAACGGCTCGAGCAGATACAAACATGTGGTCTTAGAAGAGGCAGAGCAAAAGTGAAACCACGTTTTATGCAAAAACATGTGAGCAACTGTTGATTACATTAAAACAAAAAGATAAACATTAAAGGTTTATCATTCCTTGAAGGGATACATATCGCCCACAACTTTTCATACCAGAGTTTTGAAAGGACAGCTCTAGCAAACCTTGAAATTTCAATTGTTGTGCAATTGTCTTTGATCCTTATATTCTTTGTATGATTCATGCTGAATTTGGTATTCTTTGTTTAATAAATATAACTTGTTGTCATTTGTTGCATTTAACAACAATGTGATCAGTAATCCAAACCTTTTAGAATACGACCAGCCCTCGTCTTGTTGACAATCCTCTCGGTTAGGTCTTTCTCATAACTTGTTTTGAAGTTAATTCAGCCTCCATGCTGGAAACTTCATTTGGATGACAGACATGAGTTTGAGTTTCTGTCTGTGTATATTTATGTGTTCTTACCTCAAAGAACAGAAAGTGAATTTCCAATTTCTTTTTCCACAACAAAACCTAACTCTGATGGTTTGTTTTTTCTTGTAGAAGTGTTTTTCTTTTTATTCTTTCATTTTTGGATATGTCCCTCTGTCTCTACCAGGACCCCATTTACTCAATTCAGGATGGGAAATAGGTTTTGGACACCAGGGAAATCTGGTATGCCTCTGCTGCTCTCACAGCTAATTAGTGTGTGAACTAATTGGGCGGCTAACTATAGCCGAGCGACAGCCTAGTTCCATCTGTCTGCTATCTATAAAGTGTGGAGGGGGTAGAGTAGATGGGTCTTTTTTCCAACAAGAACTTTTATTTTTGAAGGCAAGGAGGTCCAGTTTTTTGTGATGCACTGGAGCTTTTGTTTTGTGGGGGAGGAAAGTACACAAAATCCTGAAACACTGATAGACCTATTATGTTACTCGCTGCAAATTTGTTGTGACTGGACAAATAAAAAGAACCAGCATAGAAACAAATTCTGTACAATATTTTTCTCATATTGATGATTAATGTGTTCTTGTGCTCCTGGCTCCACTTTGACCAGCTCAAATGCTGCAACCTGTAGCTCTGGATGAGATTTAACTTATTGTTTTTTATATATATATATCCACAAGAGAAAATGTAGCTTTAGCAGTTTTCCTATCAGTTTGTTTGCAAATATATGACCAGTACAAGGTTATAAGGAGTGAAACATGTTGATTACATCATGTTAGTAGTTTGTTAAGCACTTTAATAATCTGACTTTCAAATTTAATGTATGATCTTTCTTTCAAATCCTGCAGGATTTTTAAAAATACATTTAAGAATAGATTAGATAACAATAAGAACTAGGGAGAAAAGATGCCTGTTGTAGTTTTCTATTCAAATTGGGTATAAACTAAATATATTTGTTTCTTGTTTATGGTCTTTTTGTTTGTTCTAAAGAGTAAAAATAATAATTAATGTTAAAATTCACTGTATATATTTTCAGTTTTGTAATGTCACCCCCACCGGGCGTAAAAGTCCCCCTTCAACAACCTTGAAGTGGCCCCTGGGTCAGCAGTTGATAATCACAGTGATAACCAGAGTTGTAAAGTAATTAAGTACAAATACTTTGTTACTGTACTTAAATAGAAATTTTGGTTATCTGTACTTTACTTGAGTAATTATTTTTCAGCCTACTTTTTTACTTTTACTCCTTACATTTTTACAAAAGGTAAGAAGTAGAAAGTCATTTCTCCTATTTTGTTTCGGCTTGTTAGTGTTAAAAAATACTATCCTTAAAATTGTGCATCCAGGCTAGAGTGAATTTAATTATAGTTGGATGAGAAGTATAAATATATACCGTTCTGATACTGTATTAATTTTTACACAATCCATCACAGCTGTATGTTTTAAGAAATAAATATTTTTCGGTGAGGTCACTTTCCAATAAATATATTTTGGAAAACCTAACTGCTCATTTTTACTCAATACTTTTACTTAAATACTTAAGTATATTTCATGTCAGAAATTTACTTTTGATATGTAAGTACAAAAAAAATCTGATACTTTAAGACTTTTACTCAAGTAATATTCTTAGAGGAGACTTTAACTTTTACCAAAGTAATTTTATGATAATATTCTTGTACTTTTACTCAAGTATCACTTTGAGGTACTTTATACAACACTATAGCAAATTTCACAGCTGATGTTTAGAAACATCTCTTTTGATTGTAAAAATTGTAGACACCTGGACTAGCTGTTAGCTTGTCAGTCTACAACAGCTAAGATGATATTTGTTTATTACCAGTACACAAGCTCACTTCAAGGGTGCAGTAGCTCAGTGGTCAGTGCTCTGAGGCTGTAAATCCAACTCATGTGTGAGTTTGCTCAATGTGGTGAACGCTATAGAAGGGAGCAGCTGAAAGAACAAGCGTAACACCAACTTACGTCAAAAAATCTAAACTATTATTTCAACCTAAACAGCTCTAACAGAAAAACTGATTAAAACCAGAGGTCTATAAAGTACTTGAAAAAATTAACTAAGAAAAAGTAAAACTGCATGAACAGAAAATGACTTTGGTAAAAATAAATTTCACTGATGAGAAAACTACTCAAGTAAAAGTCATAAAACTGTTCACAGAAATTGGGAAAGTAAAAGTACTTTTACACACTATAAGAAATAAACTGTTGAAATTACTGAATCAAACTGGTTCCACTAAGTTGAGTAAATTGAGCATTTTATGTATATTCTCAGTTGACATTACTTTGTTGAGTTAATTCAACACTTCATGTTTAAGAGAGCAGAAACATCTTTCATGATGATTTCAAACATATTTAATTTTGTAACGAGTAACTAGGAGTGTTACATTTTAAAGTAATGAAGTACAATTTTTAGCTTTAAAATGTAATGAAATAAAAGTAAAAGTAGCTATTTAAAAAATTAATTGGTAAAATAACAAATTCTCAAAAAAAAACGACTTTAGTACTGTAATGAAGTAAATGTACTTAGTTACTATGAACCTCTGATTAAAACTGATTTATCAGTAAAGCCTCTCTGTCACTAAGTCCATGGTTGTGGAGGTTTCACTGTCACTGCTGGTGTGATAAAAAAATGGAGTGAACGATGCTCTGAAACCAAAGTTAGTCTGAGGTGAGCCTGAGGCTCTCGGGGTTTGTTGACCCAGACCTCCTCTGATCACTCGCTCAAGGTTAAGGCTGGTGAAGAAAACAGACTTCCAACGAGGCTTCCCTATCTTCGCCTCCTCTTCCTGCAGCTATGAAGGACCTGACTGCCGGAGTGAGTGAGTGAGTGTGTTGAGGTTAAGTGGGTGAATACGGGTGTCCTCCTTTAACTCAGGTGAAGAAATATTATGATGGATGGATGTGACGGTAAGGTCTGTAGGAAGCAGCGGATCCAGTTTCTGAGAAACTGACTCGCAGGTCACAAGAGGGCTGACAACTGGAAAGAACGTGGAGCTCAGAAAGACTTGAACATGTGTTGGGTGTTTGATGGAATGCTTAATTTGAAAGGTCTGTATCTCTGCTGGGACTATTCAAACGTCAACCTGAATTTTCAGTCACATTTAATATCTTCAATTTAATATTTATTATTGACTGAGTTACAGCCACGTTTGGCTTTGTTAATCAGTTTAGCTGTGGTGGCCATCTTGAATTGAGTTGACTCTAAAAGTTAATCACTTGTAGATATAATGATTAGAACAACCTTTTTCTGCATATAATTATTTAGCATGGTTTTCTTGTGATAACGAGTTCATTTCTAGATGGTTTTCCTCCATGGAAACAGCTTGGTCCCCTCAGCTGGTCATCCATGAAGTTTATTTATTTATTTACTTACCTGTTATGGTCTGTGTTCATGTGTTTAAGTTCTGCTCTGGTTTTCTGTCGTGTCGTCTTTGCTCCGGCCCCGCCCACTCTCACCTGTTCCTCATGTTTCTCTCCCAGGTGTTTCTTGTTCTTGCTCATCAGTTTCCTCTTTATATTCTGCTCATTGTCCTCAGTCTTTGGCAGAGCTGAATCTAAGCCAGTGCCTTTGTTTTGGCTGATTAAATACCATTTTTTCCAACCTTTTTGCCACCTTCTCTCAGTCCTGCATCTGGAGTTCAAACCATCCAAGCCTTTCGTAACACTTATACCGTTATTTAACCAGGTAAGATTTCAGATCTCTTTTGCAATGGCGGCCTGGGCCTGAAGGCAACCTAGTGTACATCATTTTGTGTCATTTTTGTATCAATTGTGATGTTTGTCTCATACAGATCACTTTCATATCAACCCTTGTCATTTAAGGAGACGGCTGGCCCGATAACTCGTTATCTTGAGAAAATGGTCCTTGTTGTTTTGTGATAACGACATAAACCATTGAAAAAAATGATATGCAGAAAACTGCCACTCTCAGCTTCTGTAAATAATACTCTCTGAAAGTTTGTCAGTGAATACACACAGACTGGGAACTTGCAGTTAAGAACACCCATTCTTATTACACACACATAACAAACATTGGGGAGAACGGATGCCCAGGTCTTATGCAACATGATCGCGCTACCTTTTGCAGATTGGAAATACACACAATAGGAAAGATGAGTTAAAAAAAGATGCTCTGATCCTATGTTTACTCATAAACACAGAAGCATAAGCTCAAAAACAAACCACTCGCTCAGTGCAAGACAGCTAAGGAGGGGGGAGGGGGGCTGGGGATTAAATTCAAGGTGGGATGCAGTGGAGCTGATGACATTACAGGATAATTCTCCATGCTGGAACCAATCCAAGACCCCCAGAGTCTCAAACCAGTTGTTATCAATCAAGCTCAGATCATCAGATAAATCCAAGTACTCCAGTTTCCTCTCACAGACCAAAATCATTGTTAGGCTAATTGCTAACTCTAAAATATTCCTGGGTGTGAAGGTGTAAGTAAGTAAACTTTATTTATATAGCACCTTTCACAGACACAAACATCACAAAGTGCTTAACAGAGAGCAAACTATAACTATAAACAATAAAACAGATCACAAATATAAAAAACTATTTAAAACACAATAAACAACACTTAACTAAAAGCCAGTCTGAATAAAAATGTCTTAAGATGTTATTTAAAAGAGTCAGTGTGAATGGTTGTTTGTCTTTATGTGGTCCTGTGATGGTCTGCAGGGTGTACCCCACCCCTCACACAGTGACTGCTACATATGGGCACCAGTGACCCCCCTCATTATTTGTAAAGGAAGAAGGCAGTATAGATAATGGATGGATAGATCGACAACAAATACAGATGTCGGCAAAAACATTATCACCCATTAAAGGATCAGTCACCTGCTGGTTTATTATGATACCTTTTATTAAGTAACACTAAAGTTTAGGAATTCTTCCATCACGAGGTACAAGCTCAGACAACGTGTTCCTGATGGAAGCGATTTGCTCACAGGAAAGGAAACCTGAGACTGATAAGACTTGTTCTGAATAGTATCTGATCCAGCCTCTGATAATATGATGGTGCATGTGCTGGCACCTTTACACCACCTGCACACTCAGTCTCTATTAGCTCCTGGTTTAAATACGTCCATTAAATTTCTTTACCCACTCTTTGGGGTCACTGTGAGGCAGGGTAGACCCTGAACAGGTGGCAAGTCCATCACAGGGACAAACATTCACACTCTCACTCACACCTAGGGACACATTAGAGTTGATCTAAATAATCGCAGTAGAAATATAAAGACTTAAAGTGCTCCCAGAGGATTCTGTGAGAACCTGAAGGTGGCGATGACAGACCCACAGGAGGCTTTTTTCTCTGCTGATTAGATAATCTCTCTTTCTGTTACACTGAGAGTGATGATATGAAGGTGAGGCTGCAGTGCTCAGGCATCAGGAAGAACAAAAGCTCATGGCAAAGCGTGTGTGTGGTTGTTTGTACTGTTAGCAAAAGATCTCATGAACCAACTGGCTAATTTCATTATGTTATTTTTAAGATTGGATCAAAATGCCTACAAATACATAATTTCTCAACATAAAAATAGTTTAGTCAAAAACTTTGGAATGAAAGCTGAAGTAATAAGAGTTTTTTCAAGGATTGTTTTAAGCGTGCAGCCTTTTAGAATTTGCAAAACGTGAGAGAAATAAAGAACATGTTGCCAGCTTTAAAGAGTACATATGAAATTCCTCTCTTTTAGCCCTTATATACATGTTGTTGAGGACTTGGAGTCTGTAGGAATACAGAAAAGTTTAATTTAGTGCTGCATAGATATATTTATATTCTGCTTGGGTTGTATTTTTAATCAGTTCAGATTTCTCAATTTTCTATGACCTTTTCTGAACTATTACGTCACAGAATTTGCAACAGAACTGCCAAATAAGGTCCGGACTTCCCAACTAACCAATTTGGTGGTTTTCATTCTCCTCTATTCTGGTTCTGGGTCAGACTCTGGCTCCAACTTGTAAGGCTGGATGGACAAGTCTTCCCTTGTTGACGTCTTTTAATTAATTAATAAATAAAAAGTTTCTGTGCTGCTATATAGTCGTAAAACCCCTCTATCAAAGTATAACGGACGCTCTGAAAGCTGGAGGGGGCGGAGCGTGAAGCGCCTCGTTTGGATGTAAAGAGACAAAATGAGCTGATCTGAGAAAAAGGGACGGGGCTTGTGGAGTTACAATAAGCAGGCATTCAGACCAAAGCAATGCAGTTTCACTTTATATAGACCCCAACTTAATGATTGAAATGTGGAAAAAGAAGGATTTTAAAGTGTGACATGTCTCTAAGAATGAATTTGTATTGAGTTCATGATCACGTAATTTTTTTTCACATTAAGAATAAAACAATTATATTTTCCTGCCTGAAACTTTTGTGTATTTAACACCCTATTAATACCGTATGTGAAAGCTGAAAGGCTCTCT
>JARVGW010000086.1:13826899-13842658 GCA_031762495.1 Anablepsoides rubrolineatus | reverse complement strand
TTCTTCAACAGCCAAAAATAAAAATCCAATGTTCTCTGCTTATTCAAGATCATCCATCACGGTCGGTGGTCACCAGCATATTTCTGTTGTTAAAAAGGTACTTCTGAACCAGCTGGAATCACGGTCCTGAGCAGTCCTTGCTCTCTTATATCAGTCCACCTGTAATGTGGCCTTGGTTCGTCGATCTCCTAGTGGACCCTGCTCGCAGTGCCAAATGTATATGTTTCCACAACAGGCCCTAATACACCATCATAGCATCAAATTCAAAATGTAAGTACAAGACAGTTCCAACCACTTGCTCTCAAAGGTGAAGTGAAGTTTTAAGGAGTGTAAAAGAGCACTTTTAGACACTTTTATGAAGAACGACTTGTTACAAACAGCTACAGGGAGCTGAGGACAACATGGGTTTTCTGAGGCATTTTCAGGAAAACTGTTGCACACATTGACTGAGCATAAACCATCATTTCTGCCTGGAATGTGTAATGAATTGCCCGAAGGCCAAGCCAGGAACACGAGTCTCCTGTTATCTGATCCCAAAAACAGGTGTGTTGGGCAGGTTCAGCCCAGGATAAGAGAGGGAAAGCTGACAGATGAATACTGATAGAAGATAAAGGAGTGATTTATGGAGGAACAGGTTGTAGGATGACCTAAAGACGCAGACACAGCCCCACTTTAACTTTTGTGATGAACAGTCACAACCAGAATTTCTGCTGTAATTTGAATCAATAGTGAAACAGGATGAACTGTGACTCAAGTTATCTGATATAACTAAGATATAAGCTTACAAGTCATCCACCAAAATCTGTTTAACATTTTACTCAAGACATTAGAAGTAGTTTCATTTTAACAGCTTTTTTAAAAAAAGGGGCAGACTTCACGGTGATTATGAAACAGCGACAGATGGATGAAGGATGTAAAGATAATTAATGCTGATCATCACCTCTAAGCTTGTGTAAATTTGTGCAGCTGTGATTACCAAAGTCATAAAACTGTTAAGGCTGAGAACTGGTGCCAGGAAATAGGTTTAGACTCAAAGTTACTGGACAAACAACACTAATTTCTGATTTTAAATGTTTTTGCTTTGCTTTAAAATGGATTTAATTACATCTTTAATTAGTTACCTTTTAAAAACCTTTGGACAGAGTAAGATTTCTTGTGTTCCAGTCATTCAAATGAAATCAATCTATGGTTTGGTGTATTCTACTTAAAGATTGACTAAAGTGTTGCACAGTTAAAGTTCAACTAACAGACTCCACAACAAGCAGACCAACTAAAGCTCTTTTAGGGCTGAGCGATAAAATTATAACAATATATCTAACAACAATTTCTCTGAATCACACGGCATTCTGTAGGCAGAGGAAAGGCTTTAGCTGCTCAACCTCTCATGGCCCCGCTAAGCAAGGTTGTGTGGCATCAGCTAACTCTTCGGTAAGCTAGCAACAAGCTGCTGAGTAACATGCTCAGTAGCAGTTTCATTGTTTGCCACTGTGCCTCATAACGGCTTCAAAACAAAAGAGAACGATGAGGAACGAAAGGAGAAAATAAGCGCAACAGCTCGAGAGGAAGTTGTGGATAAGAGAGGAAAGTTCACGTCACCAGTTTTAATCATCCTTTTTTTCGTGGTTCTTATTTCAAATAGGTAAAACAAAAAAAAACAATTATTAGGGCTGTGTATTGGCCAAGGATTTGGTGATACATATTATGACACAGAGGTTACAGTATGATATATTGTAGGCAAGGCTATATGTTACAGTTGTTTTTCTTCAAAAGCACAGTATAAAGAGCACACCGTGCCTTACAGCCATAAAATCTGATGTAACACACAATTAAAAATCGATACAGTATCAAGAAATGAAATATCGCAATATATCAGTATATCAATATTTTCTTACACCCCTAATAATTATTGATATTGACGGATATGAAATGTTTATATTGTGATACTTTTTCACTCATATTGCCCAGCTGTAACTTTAACCAACCTCCTCCACAATTGGACCACCTTTTGTTGCTCAAGTTATATGAAGTAAATGCACCACAGATCTCACTGATTTCTTTGTTTTTTATGTCTATAATTTTGACATTTAATATAAAATGCATTGAAGTCAAATTCCAAACCATATTTGATCACAAATCAGTAACTATTAGTCTTCCAGGTTGCAAAACACAAGGAACAAAAACAATCTTGCATATCAGCATTTAAGGAAAATACACTGTCTGGGCAAAAAAGAAACAAGTCACCACCAAAATAAAAAGCTCACACTCTAATATTTCATTAGACTGCCTTAATTTGGTTACGGCACATATTCACTGTGGCACTGTTTGGATAAGCTTTCTAACCCCAGATCACAGCACCGCCCTCACAGGCTTGTACAGTCGGCACTATGGGTGCATCCTCGAAGACGATGGGTCAACCACTATCCTTCCAGTTTTTAATAATGCCTCCGACAGTTCTTAACCCAATTTTAGTAGTTTCTGCAATCTCCTTAGATGTTTTCTCTGCTTGATGCCAATGATTTGACCCTTCTCAAACAGACTGACATCTTTTCCACGACCACAGGACGTGCCTTTCCATGTGATTGTTTAAGAAATGAGAAGCAACTCATTGCACCAGTTGGTGTTAAATAACTTATCACCAGCAGAAATATAATCACTCATGCAGTAATTATCCAATAGGAGGCTCATACCTAATTGCTTAGTTTAATCCAGGTGGTGACTTTTTTTTTTTTGGCCCATTAGTGTATAAGTGAGTTGTGTATCTAGAGCAGGTGCAGTTCTATTCTAAATCTTGTGAGAGTGCAATGTGAGATCTGATGACCTCACCACCTTTTTAACCCGCCCCTCTCCCCTGTGCCACCATGTAATATAAGCCCCCTAGAGACCCCTTCTCATCCCACATCTTGTCAGTAGTTTGGGCTCAGTGATTTACTGTCTTCCGCTTGGCTTCTGATGACATTGTGGGCCTGGGATTTATTTTCTAACTGGTGGTTTAAGGTTTTGACTATTACTATGGAAATGAGGTCAGACTGAACGTTCATAACAACAGTATGGATTTCATTTTTTTTAAATGCCCAGAAGATGCAGCTCTTGTCGTGGCACTTTAATTTGTTAGAGAACGAAACAAAAGCCGGAGGAGGAACATTTGACCTGCTTTTTATGGATTTTTGGTCTTTTATCTAGCTTATAAATAATAAAGTTTAAAACATATTTATGTTAAAATCTGTTCTGCATGTTAACTATTTGCTGAAAGACAGGAATGCTTGCCTCAGATAGTTTTTGGTAAATCTGTTCATCTGGATGAAAACATAGATGAAAACAAAACCTAAGTGCTGGTCCGCTTTACGATGAGCTGCACCTGTCACCCTTTTCCCATGCCCGCTGATGGATATTTTTACTGGACAATTTTCATACAGAAGGCTCCACAGGATGCATTTGGTTCCACGCTGTATCGTGTTTCTGTTCCCTGAAAATGATCTGAAATCACTCCGTAACTTGTGATATTTATGTTGAGGTGGTGTGTATGGTTGTGCAAATGTGTGCGTTCAGGCGTTGGGTTACGGGAAACCCTGTTACGTTTCAGTGTGTGTCCTCATGTGTGATGATTATATAGATGCCATGCCTTCATGACTTGATCAAGACTTTTATCTCTGTTCAGGCTGAAGGATTTCCAGATGGCATGTGGAGTTCAAACACACTGTGAGCGGAAGGAACCCAACTGTGCTGTTATGGGAGCCTTGGCTTAATGTGGTGTAGTTTTGGACGAGTAGTTACTGTATTTTTGTCCAAGAAATGTATCCCAAATCAACAGATGTGAAGCTGATAAGAAAATATAGTTAAGACAAATGGAATATAAAATATTTATTCTGTGTCCTTCTGTTTTCATGTCTAGATAAATAGACACAATCAGTCCTGTGACATGGTAGCAGCAGTTCAGCCTTTCATTCTACTTTAAAGGAAGGTTTGAATCTTTGATGTAGGGTTCTGGAAAGGTTATGAACAAATATTATCATTTTTTTCATTTTATTACAGTTTTATTTATTTCAGTTAACTAAAATGTTTTTTTCAATTTCAGTTTTTGTTTTTTAGTTCGTTTTAATTAACTATAATAACCCTGCTAAGAAGTAGAAAAGAGGGAGACGCGAAGAAAACAAGCAGTCAATTGAAAATTATTGACCTGATTTTAAGTTAATGTACGATCAGCTGATTTATTGCTTTTCGCGACAGGCCTGGTTGTATTAGGTATATGTGTTTTCCAATTCCTACTTCCTACCATAGTTGGGGGAAGGTTTGAGCCTTTGTGTTGTGAGGTCACGATCCTTCACCTGCTGCTGGCAGCCTTCCCTGCTGAGGGTGGTGGTGATGGGGTCACATGCAGCAGCTGAAGCGTGAAGGAGTCCGTAAGACAGGAGGATGAGATGAAAAGGAGTAAAAATAGTTGAGAGATCAGTTAAAGGGAAAACAAACTTGAGTCACTCAAAATTGCTCATGTTGACGACTTTTGGGTGGGGCGTGCCAGTTTAAAACAGTGATGACTGTTTAAATACTGTGGAAATATCAGTTATAAATACATGCAAGGCATAAAAAAGGCAGTGAGAGGCTTCCAGCTTCAATCAACGCCCACATTTATCTCAATCAGACAACAGGGGCTTCAGCTGCACAGCTGAGTGACCTTTTTTTTTCCCCCTTGTCATACAGGAAAAGGGAAGTAAGCTGTGCTAACAAGCAGCTTTAAATTTAGCCTTTTAGATACAAACAGGGTGCACATGATTTCACAGAACTGGCCTGTTGTGCTAAGAATCAGGGAATGTTGGGTGTGAAGCTCCACATTTCTTTAAAAAGCTTATGATTTCAAGTATTTTCTTAATATTGCATGACACATCTCTGCGTGCCGTGATGATGCAAACAATGCTGCTGGTTTGGGTCCACATGCAAAACATGGCCTTTCACATGCAAAACCACAGTGTGTGCAGTCTGGCAAAGATAGAGAAGATAAGGTCAAACTGGGCTTTTAACAGCAATCAAATCTGTTTTTATGTTTCATAGTGGAAAGATTTTATTTAAGAACTCCCATTGTTGGTGCCACCGTGCATGTTGCTTCTGTTTATCGGGTATGTTCTGATTATCCGCGAATGCTTGTGTGTTCTAAACGTGTCATCCTGTTGCCCTGATGCATTGGCTTGTGCTGCTCAGACTGCTGCTTCCTGTTGGAGATTCCAGATCGTCCGTCTGTTTGTGCCTGTGTGCACGCATGTCAAAGCCCAAAAAGACTGATAGATATCACCATGTGCTTCCTGTTAGACTCAGGTGTACGCGTGTGCGCGTGCATGTCGGCGGTGGGTCGTGCATCTTCTCATTCAGGCAACGTTTTCGAGGCTGGAGCAGAATTCGGACATGCTGGAACCTGCTTTGTGCTGAACCGGGATATTTTTGGACTGTTGTGTTACTATGGCACAGGCTGCTAAGGAACCTCCTTTTGAAAACGAATTAGGATATTTCTTTTTTGTGTTGCTTAATTGTTTGTTACAGTAAAGTGGAACTTTGTTTACAAAGTCGCACACTTCTACTGACAAAATGACCAAGTGGTTATTCATAACACCTGCAGGGGAAAAATGTTTTCCTGCTAACTTGAGTAAAAAAAAAAAGGTTTCTCTGGATGTAAAAAAAAGACTTGATCTAAATTTTAAAGTGACCCAACTACTTTACCTAAAAACAGACACATACCCCACAAAGAAAACCTTGACCTGACCGGTAACACACAGAAAGCTTTGCATGAGCGCAGAAACAAGAACACGCTAAAATAAAACTGATTAATGAATCTGAACTGGAGCCCTTGATGCTTAAGTCACACAACACAGGAAAAACAACTCATCTTTAATGTATTTCTTAAAAATAACAATAATAATGAGACATGTGACCCGTTTTTCTAAACTGTTTTATTTGTGGGGGTGCATTAGGTGGTTTAAAGACGATAGCTGTAACTGCTGCTGCTAGGCTTCCAAAAATAACAGGTAACCACCCAGGCACAACTTAATGCATCCAAATGTTTAGATAAAGTACTAACAGTTTTTGTACATCTAATAACACATGTAGTTGTCTATATTTACTCAGCAGGGAGAGGCATTCCAGGACACATACCTACAGGCTGTGATTTACGCACTGCTGTCTGCTTCACTTTAGAGATCGGCTGTAAAAACATGTTGTACCTAATTACATGGTTTGTGACAGGGAGTGTGAAATTCTCGCCTGCTGACTAACATTTGGGAAGTGGGGCATAAATAAGTTGGTTTCTAAATACTTTATTATATTGCTCAGAAAAGTTTTATTACCTACCTGGTTAAACTGGATGTGGGATTAGAGTGGCTAACATCTCCAACTTCACTTTCAGCATTTTCCTCCCAATTGTTTTAGGATGTAGAGAGTGAAATAATGCAGATAATTGTTTTTTTTTCCTTCTTTTCTTCGTGTGGGGGTTTTCTCCATAAGTGTTATTGTATTTAAGGGGAGGCTGGTTTGTTATTTTTGTTCTCTGATGTTTTGAAATGTCTCTTTTCTGTAAGATGAATCAGAGCTATGGTGCAACATTACAGGCAACTACTCCAGATATATAATTTAAACAGTTTATTTTGTTCTACCATTAAAATCAGAACCAAAGGTGCCCTTTGGTTTTCAATCACTTTGTAGTTAGTCCTCCATGGACTCATCAGAAGTTGTTAACTTAGGATGATGGTGAAGATTGCTCAAATGGGTTAGGGGTTCAAAAACTCCTCTTACCCAAAGAATGCCCCATGACAACCAACTACATTTTTATGCCAGTCAAGCCAATTCTTTGCTGTTTAGCAGCTTGTTTGACTAGAAGACACATAGAGCCTTTAGTTGATAGTAGTCTTCAAATTGTTCAGTAATAACTGACATCAGAAACTTTATACTTAAGCCTAAACAGGTGATAATAAATCCCTATACAATTATGTAAACTATAGCTTGGATTCCAAATAAAATGCTTCTGTTCTCTTGGCTTTCACAACACTTAATACCCCATTTTTTTAATGTTCCACTTGAACAGTATTCCACATTAGATTTTATACAGCATTATACACAGGGTTTTCTTTGTGTTTGCAAAACCATTTGTGAATTTTTCTATTTTCCCTGCAGGTCATTCATTATTTTACCTCAAATCTGAGATGTCAGCAAGTCTGATTAAAGAAAATTAAAGTCTGATGACAGAAGATAAAGTTGTGCAAGTAACAAGGTAACATTTGTGGAGAGGGTTATGATTTGCTCAACAAGATCATAACAACTAAGAATTTTAGGTCGGCTTGTAATATAGATGTCACACTGGATACAGTAACAAGTAATACTTTATTCAGACCTGTTTTCTTATCTCACATCAGAAAATCCTCAATAGTTAAAAATGTGTTTATTGTAGAGCTGATTTAATGGGAGATGATTTCTGTTACTTTCTTGTTGATCTTTTAACGGGCTACTAAATGAAAAATATTTACATCATCACATTGTTATATGACAGAAAGATAGGGGAAATAAAATAATGGCATATCTACATTAAAAATAGCACCACTGTTATTTTTTCTTAATCTGCTGGGTCCTGTTAAGGGTCATAGGGGGCAGTGATGAGGCAGAGTACATGATGGTATTCTAAATCATTTGTTGTTCCATTTACTTTACACAGCCCCTTCACAGATTTACAATTTAAACAGTTTTGATCTTTTATAACGTTTCTTGTTCTACTTGCATTTTCAAAATAATGAGGCCACCAGAAACATGTGGGTTGAACCAGGCTGTGAATGTATGCCATTGTTGGCCTCCTCACCAGTGTACTCCCCAAGGCCCCCTTTTTGTGGCTGGCCTCTTTGCCCTCAGATTTTTGTTATGTCTGCAGTGTCTCTAAATACCCTGCACTATTTCTAGCATCCAATCGTTTTTAGCATACATGTAAAAAAATGTCAGAAAGGCAGAGGTTGAGTGGAGAACCGGTAAGTAGGGTAAAGTTTTGGTTCGGAAGGTTGGCTTTTGCATTAAATGTGACAATCTGTTGTGTTTTCTCAGAATGCTGCCTTTGATCATCACCAAATGCTGAAACATCAACTGTGTGACCTGTGGGTCAAACTGTTTGTTTAGGGAAGACGAGGTTCAACTTGTTTTCATATTTTAGTCAATTATCTCCTCACCTTTTATGGGTTTCTTAGCAGTTCAAATGCAAATCTTTTATTAGGTGACATTTTAAGTTGGCCTATAATAGGAACATATTATAGTGATATAAAAATGTCACTTTTAGTTAAAAACCAAGATTCAGAACAAGAACTGTGTATTTCAAAAGTTACTCTAAAACAAATAAAGAATAGATGTTTAACAGATCTGATTAACATGTTGAAGGCATTTCATTTTCCTGCTCATAACAGACATAATGTGTTGTTTTCTGTGATAAATAGCATTGGTCTCTGGTCCACAACTTCAAACAATTATTTATTCAAGGCAGCAAACAAAAAGAGCGGCCTGAATACCCTCACATGGCTTCAAAGCATAACTTTTAGTCCTACATGGCACTCTTGTTAGGAATGATTGATATAATCTGGAGTAAAGGTTAAGGCATGGCCAATAAAGTCTTGTAGTGTTTAGTTCTTACACCTGTTGTGCTATCAGGCGTAGACTTGGCGCAGCACTTGGTTGTCATTTTCCACTAATCAAGTTCAGCCACAGTGACATGCTGGCTGTAATGAGAATTCCCCACAGACTCATGTAGGTGACTGTGAAATAATAATTTCTGTTTATGTTTTCATGTTTTTATCCTCATTGTGATCATGTAACAGCCAAATGACAAATCCAAACATTCCACACTCATTGAATATTCGAACACTGTAGCTATTTGCTGGGTCTTTGTGTCCGTGTCAGTCTGAGCATAGAGACTAGAGGGGGTGTAATTTGGGAGGGAGGGTGCCCTAATGATAGCAGGCTGGAAACATAAAAGTAATTTATTTCACTGACAGAGAAAAGAGAGAACCCCTCCCCTTCACTTCTTATTCTCCCCCTTCATCCATTTCTCCTACTCAGCAGCTGTCCCTCTCACTTTTTTTTTCTTACCCTTCCTCCACCCCACCCTGCATCTTTGCATGCTCACTCGCCTCTCCCTGCAGCCAGCCTTGTGTGATGGCTTTGTTTTCTTGCAGTGCAGCATTTGGCAGGGAAACCCCCTCGTCTGAAGAGGGGCAGGGGCCTGGCTTTATCTGAACGCTTTGGATGTAGGGGTGAGGGTGCTCAGATAAGCCGAGGATTAGTGGAGTCTGTTGGACATTTGGTTTCTAAATTAGCTCTATTATGTTTTTAAAGCTGTTAGTTTGGCAGAATGGGGAAAGGACAAACTTTTCAAAACACCTGTTTCAGATGTGAAGGTGAAACACTTCTGTACTCCAAAAAGATTATTTTATTAAGAATTTCAAATGCATATTTTCACATTTGTTTATTATTCAGCCGTATTGTTCTGGCACTAATGGAAATGACATTTCACAAGCCTCAAGTCACGTGTATCATTTACTCACCAGCTCAATCCCACATCTTTTAGTTTGAGTAAGAAAAAGAAAGATACCACATGTCATCTCCACACTCTAGTCCAAGATATCTTATGTTTTCTTCAGAAGAACCAAAGAAATTCCACAGCCACAGAGAGAAAACAAACATTTATTCTTGGTGATGACAAGCGACTGTTTCCTTTAACCGAGGAGAAAATATGAAGCAAGAATGAAAAAAAATATATAAATCAAGAGTTGCTTCTATTCCTGCACACTCATGAAAACAGTGCTTCATTGGTGTGTAAACTCACCTTTCCCCTTTGCTTATATTCATAGGGTTTCAAATGAGATTTATAAGACAGAATCATTTATACCTGTTCAAATCAAAACCTTTTCACCACAACCAAACTATCAGATTGTGGGTTTCTCTTCATTTACTTAGCAGCGCCTCTCGCACCTTGCAATTCCAATTGTCTACTTTTTTAAGACATTCAAGGGGAAGACTTTCTGGACAAACCCTGGCTATATTTTATAAAAGTCATCAAATCAACTTCTGGAAGCAACAACAAGCTGTTTGTTTTGAAGAAATACTATGTGAGGAGATTCAGTATTGTTTGCCCATCTGTCCCTCTGCTACCTAACTGCTGGTATAAGTCAGGCACATTCCTGGTAAGTGTTGGCCTCTGCCAGGGTCTCTTTGGAACCAATTAAGTTCATAACTTTTATGGAAGGAATTTCTAGATGCAGCCAAGCGGTGACAGATTTCCAGATCGAGAGGCTTTTGAGTCTCATTGCTCATTGCTTTCAAAGACCATGGTGCCCAGATGAAAAGTGGTGGTTTTGAAAACTCAGAGTACCCCTGGAGGAGTTGGAAGAGGTATCAGATGAAAGGGATGTTTGGGGAACTGTTGCCCTCCACAATAGGTTTCAGTAAGAATCAAGCTCTCACATCAGCTGTACAGAGACTGGCAGGTCCTCCTTTTGTCATCCACGTTTGGACCGTTAATTATAAAAACATAAAAATGTGCTGAAAAGAACTTCTTTTCTCTTTTCTTTTTTTTAAATAGACATTTATTGTGCTTTATTTCCATTTTATAGTGTAAACCTGGAGACTCGTGTATTAATTATGTACTTCTACTAGATTTTTAGTTGCCTTTTTAATTCAGCTCTCAAGTAATTATTTCACATACTTGTTTTTAAGTATGAAAAACTATCCAAATGTTGCTGTTAAGACTGTAGAAAGTGTGAAGCACTTCAGAGTGTGAATTATCACATACCTGGATTTGATTTACAGATGTCTGTGGCAGAATGGTCGGTCAGTGGTTACTGGTTTCCTGTACCCACTACTCAGTCCCACTACTGCTGAGTTGGAGCCATATTGATTTCAACCCTGAAGAGGCCTTTCTTGGCTGCTTCTGTCCCCAGAAGAAATAACTCACTGCAACGTTCTTCAGAGAATGACAGGAATCAGAGTTTATTTGCACCCAGATTTTATTTATAGATACTGTATATATGGCTTCTGTCAGCTTTGTAGTGTCAGCCATCAAACTGTCCAAATTTACAAACTTTCTGTTTGTTTTCTAGATCGCTGCTTGATTTTTTAGCAGCTGTGATGAGCTGACAGTTTCTCTGCTGTGAGAGTTTTGAGGTGTCCTTTGGGATTTCAGGTATTAATCGCTGACACGAACCAGCGCTACTCACATACTACAGTTGTGCTCGTTTTGTGAGCAAGCATCTAAGGCTTGTGTATTTAGGGTTGTGCAATAAAAAAAAGTTGTTTTTTTTGTTGGTGAGTGCGAACGGGTTTAAGAATTGATGTCTGTAAGAATGTCTGTGTAACAGGTGGCATCAGTTTGTTGATTTTATTACTCCAATGTGGAACAAAACCATGGATATTGGTGAATGCTGCCTTATGTCTGGCTGCTGCCTAATGCTCTTTGTACTTTGTGTGTGTGTGTGTGTGTGTGTGTGTGTGTGTGTGTGTGTGTGTGTGTGTGGTCAGCTACATATGTGAACCAGCCATTGTGCCCTTGGCCCTCAGCAGATGTGGTCTGAACAATGAGCTGGGTAAATAAAAGGAAGTGGTGTATAAATAGCCTCTTACGTCTGCAGGAGTGGACTTTTTATGTGTGTTTGTGAGTGAGTGTGAAAGAGAGTGATCTTGTTTGATGTGAATGAAATGTACTTTAGGAAGTTACTGTGTTGAGCGATCCACAGGTGGTATTTGCTCAACTTTCAAACTGTTGTATAGATTTCCCAGAACTTAAACTTCTATTTTGACTTTGATCCACGCGGCTTTTCAGAATATTTGTTTTCCAGACTTTAGATTGTTTTCCATCTCCTTCCATCACCAAGACTTCCATCCTAAGCACCTACTGTACAGTTCATGGTGAGCTGTGAACCTGAGTTAGACACTCCTCTCTCAATCACAGCCTGGTGATAAGTGTGCATGGGGACTAATTCTAAAAATGTAGCAGCCTCCTCCCTCCTCTGTCCAAGGCTCTTCTTGGGTTTTCTTGTATCCAGGCCACATATAGACCAGCTGTACTGTAACTCATCTCATATGTTCATGTCGGCTTTGCTAGCTGCTTCTTTATGCCTGGATTCCTGTAGTCAGAAGCTTGTTGCACACTGTTCTCATTTAAAAGGATACTTCTGTGGAAAGTTCTGAAAATATGTATGTAAAAAGTATGAATGGTCTCAATTTTGAGATACAGGGAAAGTTCAAGGTTTGTGACAGGGCTATTCAACTGGTGGACAATTGGTGGGTGACCAAAGTCCAGCCCACCAATTGGTTCATTAATCTTTTAAGCCTAAACAATACATGTCAACCTCTTTGGACGTTTACCTGTATAAAAAGCCTCAAAAATACGTGAATTTAGTAAAGAATTTGTACAACTTGGGGGAGACATGAAAGCTCCTGCTGCGAAGCAGGAGGAAAGGAGAGCGGACAAACTTCAAAGCTTATTTCTAGCGGCAGAACAGGTTGGAAGATGGTTATTTGATGTTATTTATTGTTTTTTTTTAATCCTACAGGCTCTGACATGTTAGATAAATTTGAAAATGAGATTTTGAAAAAATCCGTAAGATTTGAAAAAATCCGTGAGATTGCTCTATACGTCCGTATACCTGCAAAATGACGTAAAATCCTTATAATTATATATATATAACAATCCGTACAAGTTGACATGTATGCCAAACACAGACACCACCCCCTGCACACCCTGCCCGTGACTCCTGCAGGCTGTTGCAGGAACAAAGGAAACGATGAACACCAGTGAAATCACGTCTGTAGCTAACACTGTACTAAGAGCTTCTTATTTCAATCCTTTTTGGATTAAACACCGTTGTCACCTGCACAGGTAAGCTGAAAAACAACTCGCATTGTTTTGTTCACATCGTTGTTTGGTCTATGTGTTAAGATTTGTAACTTATTAAGATCTGTATATGTGTGTATGTGGTATGAGCGACAGAAATAATCTTACCAGCTGAAACGTTGTCTCTGTAATCGCTCCGGTTCTTTAGAAAACGTGATGCAATTTTCCAAAACTGATCTTGTATGATGTTGCTGCATTTTAAATTATCCTTACAACAAAGCATGCTACGACACTCCAGGTTGTAAACAGCAGAGAAGCGGCTGTGATGACGTGCTGAAATGGGCGTGACGGGATCAGAAGGAGGTTCTTAAAGAGACAGAGGCCAATTTCAAGGCTGGTTTCAAGTTTATTTTCTATTTAAAGATAAAAACAACATTTTAATAACTGAAGGTGACATAGATACTTTATTATGGTATAGAATTTAAATATATCTCTGAGAAACACAATAATGCCCCTTTAACAATTTGGCAAAATTTGTTAAATAGGTGGCATAATGTGTTATTTTTGTTTTGAATATAGTTTAAATATCACTACTTTTATTATATTGGGTTCTGTATGTTGTATTCATGATTAAATGGAACAAAATAAACTGATTCAAAGATAACAGGTCTGTGTAACACTTGGTTTCTTTACATGATGACTTTACCTGCTGGATAATTGGCCCCTGAGTCATTGACCTGCAGTGACTGTGGCCCCCAAAGCAATTTATCTGAGAAGCCCTGGTTTATGATATTTGTTTGTATGAACCGCAGGGCTGTTGCTTTGCAGCGCGGGACGTTCCTGATCAGCGTTTTTTATTCAACATTGATTAAATGACTGTGTAAATATTGTTCCTCTGATGGTTTCAGTTTCAAACCATTTTCTCTCTCCATTTATCTTCGATGTCCTAGATTTTTAATTCTGTTACAGCTCCGCAGGGATGAGTGTGTGTGTGTGTGTGTTTTGAAGGCTTGGGCTGTGGCCTCGTGTGGCTGATTGTTGTCATCTAAGTCACTGATGGCCTATATTAGCAGCACACTTCACTGAAACATGATCCAGGTGGTGAATGCTGCTGTGAGCATAAAGGCAGATAAAAGAAAATAGGGCTGGAGATAATTAAAGATAAAGTTACAGTGTTAGAGCGGAGAAAATGTAAAGGCAAAATCTGTTCTTTTTTTCTGGGCCTCAGTTCATTTCTTCACGTGTTGAGTGGTTTAATGCAGTACGAGTGTATTTGCTTCACCTCTGTCAGCACAAGCAATACTTGCTTTAATAAGTTTCTGCTCCTTTTTGTTTTGTTTAACCAGTTTTTTAACACAACAAAATGTCCAATTCAGTGGTCTTACATGTCTTTAGAAAACAGTTTTAAAATCTCACCACTCTGTTATTCATTTCAGTTGAAATTTTCCACAGTTCTTGTTTTTAAAAGTTGCGCCTAACAATTTTATCAGTTATCATCTAGTCATTGCTAAACAGGGATGTAACAATTAATCGAGAATCTATTAATAATCAATTAGAACTGCTTAAAATGTGAAGCAATTCATTTTTATGAATCTATTTTAATTATTGTATGACAGTTAAGACAAATTCAGTTTAATACTTGATAACGTTTGTTCTGCAAAATGATTTGTGATAATGTTTTTATTTATTTTGAAGTTATATTTTGCAAGAAATGAAATATATTTGGCTGTAAAATAGCTACAATTCATTTTTTGAAAATAAAATAAATCTAATTAGCATAATCATATTACATTAGCATCATCGATAATTGAACAGAATCGTGGCTTGAGTGAATCATTACATCCCTATTCCAAAATGAATCTAAGAACATAAACAGTGTGAGCTATATATATATATATATATATATAAATCATAAATGTGTAAGTCTAATGAAAATTTTAAAAAACAGCTGATTAAAGCAGTGGATTATCATATCCTGACCTTAATTTGGCCTTAATTGATACAAATTTTCCATACCTGATAAAAGTCTTATGGATATGTGTTTTGATCAAAAGCTCTGTCACATTGGCTCACTTTTATTTTACTAAGTTTAACTAATGAAAGTCTGGAGAGTGAAACATGATAAATAATGTCATAAAAACTGTGCAGAATCTTTGCCTCTCATGATTAGACCATTTTAGTAATCCTCCCATTTGTTGAGTCAGTTTTCATCAAATGTTTCATGTGTGACCTCATTTCTTTTGTTTAAGTGCAGAAAGCCCAAGTGCCAAAGCTCTTCGAGCTTGTCTCAGATCTGTTTAGCTTAGCATTTTCAGAATATCAATTTATAGTCTCTAGTGGTATATTATCATCATTTCTTCAAGGTGCAGAAAGTGCTGTGTCAGGGTGTCTGTGGGGGCTACAGTGTTTATGGGGCCCATCTTCCTCTAGGCCACATCTGGACCTAGTTTAGACATGTCACTAACATCTGTACTCAAATTTAAAGTAGAAACTATTCCATAGTCATTTTAAAGACATTATGTGGCAAATATTTAGATATTTTTTTCTGATGGCAACACTAAACCATCAACTTGACTGAAATCTCTTGTTCACTTTTCAGCTTCCTATTGATCTATTTATCTTCCTATTTATCCTCTTATCATGATTTAACTAAATGCCCATCCAGCAATGAAATAGACAAAACTAATATATTTTTCCTCATTTATGAACAAGATATTTTTGTATCACTTTATTTTTAGACAGTATGCAATTTACCATGGGTTGATTTGATGTTATTGGTTACATTTTAAGTACTAATTTCCTTTGTAGCTATGGTTGCCCAGTATTATTCATTTTCATACTGCGCAACAGGGGCGTGGCTATGGGTGGGCCTGGGTGGGCCTAGGCCCACCCACTTTGTATCTGGGCCCACCCAAATCAAATGG
>JARVGW010000086.1:13783005-13812879 GCA_031762495.1 Anablepsoides rubrolineatus | reverse complement strand
TTCTGTATTTGTAATATTTACAATACCCTTACCCTTTTGACCCCCCCTTCATTTTACCATCCACATGAACCACAGCTCACACACATGCCCCCAGTAAACCAGGTCTTTCTCTCATCTCCTGATGTAGGGGCTGGTGTTTGTAGTGGGCACACAGAGGGCATCAGATTAGACGAGGAGCTGCTGTATGTTTATGTCATCAACAGGTTAGGCTCGGCTGAACTGGAGTTTAGAAGCTCTCTGCATGTTTGCTAAGCTGGAGATGCTCATTATAGAGGGACTGGTGTGTGTGTGTGTGTGTGTGTGTGTGTGTGTGACAGGGGGAGGGGTACGGCGTGGCAGGTGAACAGTTTAAATTCAGAATGGAGGTTTAGGGCCTTCGTGGGTCAACGGACACTCAGACCATTAAAGGGAGAGGTCGTGTTTCCTGGGATCTGCTCTGTTTGTACGTATTTGTGATGGCCGTCCAGGGGGTCACTTCTGTGGTGCTGAAGGGGGCTGTTGTAGAACCCCATGCTGCTGTGACCAGTCCCTCTTCTTTAAATAAGAGCAACAAGTAGTAAACACATTGGCTTTAGGGCAGAAAACTGGGGTTTATTGTCTCGTGTGTGTTTTTCTGATGGGATAAATGTCTTGATTTAGTGGGGTTTTCTGAAATTGTACACTTCCACAGAAGAAAAAACAAGAATAAAACATAACATAACTGTGACAGCTTTCTATGGGGTGCCGTTTGTAAAGTTACACAGTCACAAATTACCACCAATATTTTGTTTTATTTAGCCTTTTATAAGAAAGAAAAACAGGAGTTTAATTTTCAAAGTCAGTTTTTCACCATGTTATTCATACATACATTTATAAATATCATAGTTTACCATCTAAATATTTAACTTATAGATTAAATATTTAAATCTTTAACTTGCAACTTAAATATTGAGTTAGCATGCTAAATATTTAGCTCAAAACTAAACATATAGGTTGCAAGTTAAATAATTAGTTAATTAACTAAACTTTATCTTTTTAGCTAAATGTTTAAGTTTCAAGTTCAATATTTAATTTGGAACTATATAACATTTATAAATGTATGAATAACGGTGAAAATCTGACTTTGAAAAATAAACCCCTATTTTTTTCTTATGAAAGACTAAATAAAACAAAATATTGCTGGTAATTTTTGACTGTGCATCTTTACAAATGACAGTTGAGAGTGGTCCGATCCGAAAGAGGTGTTTTATATTTGACTCTAACTTCCTGCTTAAACTGAATAAACGGTCTGTATTTTGGTACAGCTGTGGTATTGAATGGTTTCATTACTTGGATTTAACATTCAAGTTTAATTCTGTGTTTGTTTCCTGGGTCTCACTTGCACCGGAGTCAAGAACACATTCTTTTTCCAGCACATGCCAACATAAACAGCAAAAGCAGACTTTAACTTTTTCTTTAATCCTCTGAAATGAGTTCTGCTCCTACAAATATTCAAGCTGCCTGCTTTGTTTTGTTTGTAGAATTGTTCAAACTTTGAAACCCTCAACTTCAAACCTAATGATATGCTGAAGATTCATCTCCAAAATGAAGGTATTATTAAACAGTTATTAAAGTCATTTCTGTTACAACTTGGCTGCACATTTATAAAATCAATCAAAAACAATTCTCTTTTAAAAATAGCATTCTGTCTTGACATCCTTTCAGTTTTCTGCTGATTCTGTCCAGCTTTTCTCTAATCTGTGACACAATGAGCTGTGCGGTGTCTCGCACTGGACGAGGAACTTTTGTTTGAGCCGGCTCGAGGTCTATTGATCAGCCACATAAACCCCCCACTCCTTGTAAAGTGTGCGTCTGTGTGTGTGATCTGTGGAGTCGGGCTCCAGCAGCAGCAGTTCAGCCGCCTGCTGAGTGTGCAACAGACGCACATGCAAACAAAAAAAAAGTTGCCTGCCCTGCCAAAGAAAAAAGTGCTGGGGAGCAAAAAAGCTTAGTTATTTGTTTATTTGTTTACTTTTGCAGCAGAGTAAAAAATAAAAGGAGACAAGGAGAGCAAAGATTAAACGTGGAGCTCCTCTCTCCTTGTAATTTGCAGCAAGAGAGGAGTGGGAGGAGGAATCAGGGGGAGGGGAATACCCAGCAGGGAGGGAGCATGAGAGAGCAGAGGCCATTCACTTTGACACACACACACACACACACACACACACACACACACAAACACATCCAGACACACACATGCACACTGTGGATGCAGGAGAGAGGGAGGGAGAGGCTCAGTCAGAGGAGATCTTTGGGAAGAGGAGAGCTGAAGAGAAGCGCCTTTCAGGAGAAAACGCAGCCTCAGAGTGTGAACTCCTGGACTGCACATTAGCTCTCTGACTCAAAATGACTGAGACGTCTAAGGAATGTTTTCTTTCTGCCTAAGCCATGAAAACCAGTTGGAACTCTGTGGATATATGTGACCTTCCTGGTTCTGCTTTTGAACTTGCTTTTTGTCGCTTTCTAACCCTTGTCTGCTTTCATTTCTGCTGAAAGCGAAGCCACCATGCCTACCGGTAAGATGTTCAAGTTTTGCTTTCTTTTCTAATTACTGAGTAGAAATCACAGAAAGGCACACGTTTCCCTGAAAGGTGAGGTAATGTCTGTTCAGATGGTGCAGACAGGTAAAGCCATAATTATAAAAACATCAGACTTGAGCAGAAAATTGTAAATTTAGTCATAAGTGGCAACTGTAGAACATCAGACAGCAGCTTCTGAACACCAGATGTATGTGCTGGTGTTCTGATGGTTTGATTATTTATCTTCTTGCATGTTCTGTGTGGTGTGTGTGATGTTTGTTCTCAGCTGACAGCCCTGTGTGAAGCGTCCCAGCAGCGTCTGCTGTTGTGTGGACAGCGTCACGCTTGTTTTCTCACCCCCCTGGTGTCAAGTGGTGCTCGTTTGCTTTCTCGCTGTTAAATTCCTCCTGATGCTGCCATGATGCTGCACACGGCCTCAGCTGTTCGGCCAGGGGTAATAAATTTGTACTTTTTTGAGGTTTTGTTTGAAAGTTTTGGTTGCAGTTGAAAACAGGGCTGTCAAACTCCTTTTCACCGAGGGCCACATGAGTGTTATGGTGTCCCTCAAATGGACATTTGTAATTAACTGCTATGTTTCATGTTTAAATTAAACTAAACTTGTCTCATTGCTACGGCTAAGCACCTCTAACAAACAATAACTGAGCTCTACCTGGTATTTCCTGCATATAACAGTGTTTTAACACATCCTCTTAAACACTATTAAGTACTTGGTGTACGACTGACTTAATGGGAAATAAATAATACAGAAAAACTATTAAAAGTAAAAGTAGGAGCGTTTTGCTCACTCAGTTGTGATGAAGCGGCCATCTTGAATTCTGAACTCTCCACGTTCCAACAGGGAATTCCCATACATCGAAATGCCTTATGGGAAATTTATTCTATGCTGACTTTAATAAATTAAAAGTTTATTATTGAAATAAAAGCTATTTTCATATTAAATTATGGCTTTGGTAGATTGGATCTGTGGGCCTTGAGTTTGACACGTGGTCTAGAACTGAGACGCATGCTTTTGCAATTAAACGTTTTATTAAAATCAGCGAGTTGTTTTCTTCTTCCTGGGTGTTTGTTTGAATGAGTGAATGATGGCGTTTGAAGGCCTGTGACCCAAATTAGAGCCTCAGAGGGCAGCAGCTGGCGGTGGGCTACAAATGGGGCTGGAGTGAAAAAGAGAGGAGGGGGAATAATTACTTTTTTTAGTGCAAACTCTTTGGTTTAGAGGTTCCATAGACAATGGATTCCTACGTTCTCCTCCTCCTCCCACCATGCTTGTCCACTGGGAGGGGAGGGTATTAACCTCTCATAAGTGCAAAGAGCTGCAACCCCACGGTGGCTGGACGGGTGGAGGATGGGTGGACGGACTCTTTTTAGAAGCAAACATTCAAAATATCTCCAGTTTCACCTGATCTTCCACAGGTGTGGTGCTGCGGGAGCTGTTGGGTGGTGATATTTTGCATAAACAGATTGAGTTGAGCAGTGATTTCTCTCTCTCTCTTTCTGAAAGCCAGTCAAGTTAAGGAATGAGACTAGCATGCCACACTTAAAGGGGAGGGCAAGGGTGTGCATTGAGGGTTGCATTGGGTGTCCCATGGGCGAGTGTTGGACTGTGTGTGTCTGAAAATAGGGACGGCTTGCGGATGGATGCTTTTCCCACAGCTCCATGGTCCTGTCAGCTATACAGGCACATTCCTAACTAACTAATGTTGACAACAAGCAAAACCTCTGGAGGCTTTAACTCTCAAAAATGCAGATAAGAGGTGTCAACTGTGCACAATATTTATTACGTGGAAAAATATGAGGTCCCGCGTGTAACATTTTATTGTTATTTAGCTCACTGTGATAAATTTAAATGTTAAAAAAAAAACATGTAAATATTAAATCCTATGACATTTAGTAAAAATGAGCTAAATGTAAGAATGAGCTAAATAATTAAATGTTTTAACACTCAGTAAGTGAGCTAAATAATGAGTGTTAGTGTTTATTGTTACATTTGGCACCTCATATGGAAAAAACAGTTGTTAATTATAGGCCACCAGCTGCTTGTGTGTGTTTGCTTTTGTTTAGAAATGGGAAATCCTTATTTTTTATTTATAAAAGCCTCTAAAGTTTCCTAAAGTTTTAACCTGAGTCTTTTACAGCCAAGAGGTGTGTTTAGACTTTTAATGTTAAGACAAAGTCCTCAGAAAGGCTTGTTTTCCTCCAGCTATCTTGCTAAACATCTGATTTTTAACACAATCTCCATCCATTCCTCCATTGTTGGTCCGGTGGTTAAGCTCATAGGAAACCCCGCCCTGTGCGTCTCCGATCCGATCCTTCACCTCTCTCTGTGTCTCCAACCTCTGCCCCCCGTCTTTCTTCTTCTCCTGCGCTCCACAATTTGTTTGGCTGCAGTGTGAAATCCAGAGCGACACTTTAAGGTCTTTAGCGTCACTCGAGATCAAGCTTATATCTCTATCAGGAACGAAGATGGACTTGAAGGTGGACAGGAAGCAGAGGCGCAGAGGATTTAAGGTTGCAAACTGTGTTTTGTGTTTTGGTTTTATTTAATTAGAAAGTTTTGAAGTTGAGCAGTTTGGCCTGACACGGAAAGTTTAAGAGTTAAAACACAACAAAAGATAGAGCGAGTGGGAAATGAAACAGAGGAAAAACAAGGGAGTGGGTTTGACCTTTCGGCTCTGCTTCTCATCTTTCCTTCCTACTTTCATTCCTCTTGGACATCTACTCCTCATTCCTCACTCTGTCGCTGTTCCTTTAGTTTCAAGTCGCTGGTAGAAGACAAAATCTTTAGCTTCTGCTTCTGCAATGCTTAAATCAGAACAGCCCTGTCTTCAGCTACATTTTCAGCTGAGCTCTTGGGTTTGGCAGTGAGCAGCACGGGCAGTGTGGCCCCACGCTCAGCTGCAGTCTGGTAGGCCTGCTGCAGTACAGTATAAACAAGAACACACACATGCAAATCACTGCAGGACCTATGAGCTGTGGGAGGTGTGTGGTCAAGTCCTGCCTGGAGCGCACTCTTCTCTTTCATCATTGCCTGGTCTTTGACTCCAGTTTCTTTCTCTTTTTTTAATTCCAGTCAATTTTAAGCTTTTTTCCATTTTCATGAAAACATGTGTAGTATGCTGTTTTTGTCATATATGTTAACAAACTCTGACATTGTTCCTGTCGTCACTATTCAAAATGATCAGGCTGTTCCGTGAATGCTTTCATGTAAAATGCACAAGCCCAAATGAATGACCAGTGCAGTCAAGCTGTGAAATCTGATTTTATGATTACATCATAGGTATTCTGTGCTTTTAATGTAAATTACGAGGAAAGAGAAAAATCACAGGAAGAAACAAAGCGAGGATTGTGACGATAAGAAAGACGATTCATGAGAAGGTGAGAAGAAAAAGTCAAACTTTGTCTCTCACAAACTTTAACAGAAAATTGTCTTTGGTCCATGATAAAGGCTCAGACACATAAAAACAAATATTAAAACCCATCTCAAATAAAAAAAAACCTGAACCCTCATATAAATCATACAATCACAAAATACCTAAAAACCTACTCATAAAACCATATATGCTACCTATAACCATTTGCATTTACAACTTCAAATAATCTATCACTCCTAGCATATTCGTGTTATATAGTTAGATTTGTTTGTGCAAAGTGTGTTTGAAGGAAGGACAGGCTCTGATGACCTTTTTATCATGTTAGAGGAACTTAAAATGAGAATTTCCTTCATAGACTTCTGTTATCTTCCTTTCCTTAAATGCCCAGTACAATAGAGGGGTTTTGTCTGTATAGCAGGAACTATTTATTCAGTAGATCTAAAATAAAGGCTGATTTCTGTGCAGCATTTTGTTAACAATGTTTTTGAAACCTGTTTTGAAGAATTTTGTTAAAGCTTTACCTGGTAAAAATAGACTTTGAACATAAATCCCTCTTGAATCTCTCTTTTGTCCTAAAGTTTGCTAAACTTGTGTTGTATTAGCTTATAATGCATTTACTCACAGTTTATATCTCAAAAATAAGGGTTTCTTTATTCTAACTGTGTGTATTGTTCTCATAAAATAAGGTTCGGCAGAGGACATTTGTTTAATCTTATATTTAATTTTTCAATAACTTAAAAGCAAATAGACTGACTACGTTCTTGTTGGAAAAGTTTGGGTTGCATGATAATAGGGCTGTTTCCTAGAGGAAGAAAGTTTCTTTTTTTGATCTCAGCTGGAGGTTTTCTAATTGAAGTTCCCATGTTCTTTCTCAAGTTGGATCTAAAAATGCGGGTTCTAAAAGCTCAAGAGTTATTTCTGTACTGATAGAAAATTATAACCAAACTGAATCTAACATTTATTTAACTTAACCTCTGTACTGAAAATAATGAATAATGTTTTAAACGTTATCATCTGTATGAATGTGTGTGCAGTTTTAAACGTGAATAAATGTGTGCAAGTAAACCTTTTAAACCCTGTCTGTGTCTTTCCCTCCTCTCTTTCCTGTAAGTCTTTTAATGTCACCAAACCAAGTTGACATTTTCTGAAGTAGCTGCCTTTACAGGATGAATTTCAGATTCCTTAGATTGTTTTATTGCTGAGAGATGCTCCCTGGAAGTCCCATGTTGAACTTGTTGCTGTAGCTACCAAGCTACGTGTCGTCAGTTTATTTTTCCTGCTCAGACCTGACAATTAGGGAAACCGCTCGACTTTAAATAAGCACAGAGAATAGTATTACAGTCGTTCTGTGTTATCAGCGTATAATGTTTTGACAAAAGCTCAACAAGTATATGAGATGGTCAAATATCTATTACAGAGCCCTCTCAGAGCTACTTGAGAGGTTGAGGGCCGTAAAAGTGCTGTTGTTTACTGACCACTCAACGACAAAGAGCTCTTCATGTGAATCTAAAGAGTATGACTGAGGTGAACAGGTTAGATTTAGCATGAGCCATAAAACCAGACTTGACTGGTAGTGAGACCTTTCTGGCTGACGTGTATCAGTGAAGAAGAATCAGAGAGTTTTTGTTCAGGCGGTTTCATGTCAGTGCACCGTGTCTTTCTGTGTTTTAATGGCAGCCTTGTGGACACCGCATGAAAAAGTTGACAAATAAAGGTGCAGTTTTCTGTTCAGTTTTATTGCAATGTCCGTGTTCTGACTTTTACTAAGATCACTGGATATCCAAAAGTCTAATGGTTTGTGAGAAGAGACTGTTGCACCAACACATTCTCACTCCCAACTCGTCACATATTGATGCTTTTTTCCAAGGTTCCCTCTGCGTCTTATTTTGACGTGTCGGGTAACCCCTTCGCATCGGTTATTGACGCACCAGGCATTTCTGGGTTATCTCGGTGTCTGGTTTTGACGCATCGGGACGCAAAATATAGGGGTCTTTGGATTTGGGGTCCGTGGTTAACATTAGGAATCAGGGTTCATGGTTAATTTTAGGTTGTGGGGTCAGGGATAGGATGTCTAAAGCGAAAAAAGGTAATTTTAGGCTTTGGGATGGTAAGATTTGTGCATTTTCTACAATTTCTGAAATCCTGACAACAGATTCCACCCTATCACATCAATAACTGACGCAACAGGGGTACCAGATGTGTCAAAACCGGACACAGTTGCACAGTTTAGAGTCTTGGTTCCCAAATTTGATACCAATGTTTATCATAGAGCTGAGCGCTATGACCCAAATTTTATATCAAGGTATTTTCAACAATTACACTGGTGTCACGGTATCTGACTGTATTTTCTTTTCATCACAGCTCAGCTGATATTAAAAAGTACAAATGTTGCTTATTGATTAACAAACCATGGTCAGCTGAAGTTACTTTTTTTCTGCAATACAAAAACTATTTTTTTGACTTTTTTTCTTTTACTGTACCTCTGTGTCGCTTATTCTCTCCTTTACACGTCTTTTCTTCTTTGCCTGGTTGTAAACAGTCGTCACGCATATTTGTACAATCGTGAAGGATTGAGCAAAGATTATTATCGGGTCTATTGTCTAATTTTTTTATTTTTAAAAGTCAGTCAATATAAGTAGCGAAATCGCCACCCGCCACCAGTTATAGAGAAAGTTGCTCCAACAATAACATTAACTTGATAATGCTCGTAGCCGTGCTGCAAGGAAAAGTGTCCGCCGTGAAACAGTTCACTGGCGGTCGTGATGTAATGTTCTGAATGTGTTCAAGTTATTTAAACCGCTGAGTAGGTATTCAGAAAATTTACATCATAACAAAAGTAAAAACAGATTTTTGGAACAAACCAGTGTACCGCCCAGCACTAGTTTAATAACCAAAAATATCTGAGAGAACAGGTCTCTGCTGCTACTGTTATTTTGTGGGTCAAAAGCTGAAACGTTTGGGAACCACTGGTCTCAAAGGCTTGGATGCTTTGGCACCTCTTTCCAGAGAATAAACAGTTTGTGTTCAAGGAGAAGTGAGACCTTGTTATTAAGGGTATAAACCACCAACTTTATCACAGTATTATACTGATTTGTATGGATGACAATAAGATGTTTCTCTATCACAAAACCTGTCATGATACGATTTCCATTCAAGTGAAGTCACAAGTCTGCGATTGATATAATGCGATATATGCTCAGATGGGCATTTAATATTGATCCATATGTATTTGCACACCCCTACCTCTTATATGCCGGTGGCTTTATAGATGCATTGTGTGTGACAGAGTTCTCCAATGGGGGGAAAACAGACTCCAGTGATCTTTTCAGCTGTTCTTACTATTTGCTGTAGGGTTTTGTCTTCCTGTCTGGTGCTGTTTCAGTACCAGTCAGTGATGCAGCTGCTCAGGATGCTCTTGATAATCCCTCTATAGTATGAAACCTTGCTGGATTTTTTAAATGGAACTTGTGCTGAGGATGCTAGAGAGGTTCTATTCTAAATAAGTATCAGTGGTTTGTATGGTCTTGACCATCTCATCAAACGATTTATGTTCAGTGGAGAATGCTCACTTTGTCTCCTGAAGTTGTTAACAATCTCTGTAGTTTGATCCATGTTCATAAATGGGTTCTTGACTTTGCACCCATCTAGTAGTTGCACCTCCTCTCTGTGTATCAACTCATTGTTCTTGTTTGTTAAACTGAGCACAGTCAAGTCATCTGCAAACCTGTTGATCAAAAATCTCCAGAATACCTGAACATCCCAGTGTTGTTATTTATTTTTATATGATGGTTTTGTAACTCAAAGGATCGTGCATTTTTTCTAATAATCACAGTTTTTGCAGTTATTGCCTCCAGTCTTGCTCCCTCAGACTGACACTGTTTTCCTTTCAGCCAGCCCTGATGCTGAACTAATGAAATCCTTTCTCTTTGTCTGAGGTTTAATGAAAGCCAGACATTTAGGCCAGGTTGCTCGGACACTCGCTTATATTCATGCTCTCTTCCTCTTCTGGCAAGAAATCCTAATCTCTCACGTGCACATACAGAGACAACCAGCCCACAGACATGCACAAAGGAGGAACAGTCCAAGCCTGCATGCTTAGGACCATAATTAAAGATCATTTACCAGGATCAGGTTGAACATAATCTGGACAGCAAGTAACTGAAGCTTGATCTTCTTTACTTTTGGTTTGTGTATGTGGGTGCTGAGACGGTGATTGTTGATGTAAGGGAGAAGGAGAAAAGAGCCAGTTCACCCAGGAAACGGACGGGGTGTGCCCCAAACATGAAGCTGGGAGGTGGGAAGGAGGGGCCGGGCAAACACAGGATAGGGAAACCTTTTTGTGATGTTCGGGATTTGTGTTTGCCCTCCTTGTATGTTAGTGTGTGTGCAGGTCTGTGCACTCTGCCCGCCCATATCTGGCTGCAGTCGTCAGCGAAAAGACCATTAAGTAATTCACTTTATTAGCCTTATCTTCTGAAGGGTAAACATAATTCATTTTTGTGTGAGGCAGGCACATAGACTGGTAACATTGAGATAAGGAAGATTTATCAAAGAGCAAAGATAATGGCACGGTTTGTAATGTATTAAAGCCCTTTGTGTTTTGTGTTTGTTTTGTTGGTTTATTTGTGTGCCATTAGTTTTACTCAGCAGATTCCTTCTACTTTCTGATCCTTCACTGTGAAAAATTGGGTCAAGCCTGGGACCTAAAGCAACCAGATGGACACACAAACATTCAGTGAATCATTTCCAAGAAAGAGAAATTCTATTTTGTGCTCCAGGTGTCAGCACAATTGGGACGTAGAAGTGATACTCAGGCTCAGTTTCTTATTTTGTAAGGGATGTAGTTGTAGCTGCCAGAATCTAACCTGTGATCCTCTTATCACTGAGGGGGTCTAAGAATGCCAGATCTCTAAGGAGGAGTTGGTTTGCGGGTCTTTGACGGTGTTCTCAGTTTTGCGTTTCATGTTTTTTGAAAATGATCTTCTGATTTATGATGTTTTGATGTAAGAAAGCTTGAGCATGGGCCAGAGCTGCTGGCAGAGGAAGCTGTCCTGTAAAGCCTTGTGTGCCAGACAAGTGTTAAACTCCCACTGTGATGGTATGAGGCTCGCTGCTGCTTTCTCTCTCTTCTTCATTTTTGTTTGCTTACTGTTCTCCCCATCAAAGCATTTGTGTGAAACGAACTTTCTAAAATGTTACGGGGAACTTAGAAGGCTGGCGAGTTTGGTTTTCCCACAGCTGGACTGACGTACTAAGTCCTAAGGCACTTCTGCACACAGACCAGGTTGTGAGACAGTCTGAATACAGGAGACGCTTCTGTAGGGGCATAAAAACAGGTCTGTCTTCTGAAGAAATATACCTTCCATTCATAACTCAGAGTGTCCTCTGCATAACGAATCAACACACAAAAAATATGATTATTTAAACATTTAACTAGTTTCTTGTCAGATTTGCTTCCTCCTCCTCCTTTTTCTGAGGGAGAACACACTTTAGCTGAGGACAAATCTATGAGGATCACTCAAATGGCAAGTGGTCAAACTGTGGTTAGCAAGAATGTCAGGAATTAGGATGTTAAACAGATGGGGACTGTAAGAATATGAAAGTGGTATTGTGTTTGCTGTTGCAGGGACGCTATTAAAAATTCATGCGTACTGCCTTTAATTTGAATTCTAACATCTTTCCCTGTGAGTGTTTTCTTCACTGCTATGCCATTTAATTTTTTTAGTTGTAGATTTTATCCTTATCAGGCAGTCTGTATTAAGGATTACAAAATTGTTAGAGGCCATCTTAAGCTTTTCTTGAGGAAAACAGACTTGCCAGTAACCATAAAACATTTTCTGTCACATTTTTTTTTATTTTACAGCATAAACATGGACATAAGTTGATTAAATAATAACTGGGAGAAACAGTTAAATTTCATTTAACAGGCAGAGTCTTTCTCTGAATTGCAGTCAACCAAAAATAAATATGATACGACAATGTGCAGAGCTAAACTGGTGTGGGCATGTTGCTACATATAAAAGGAAAGTTGACAGTTTTATGTAATCTAGTTTTAAGTGAAGGGTTTGGAAAAGAATGCCACACAGAGATTTAAAAACTGTAAAAAGTGGTCAAAAGATGATGATGCATCTCACCTGATTATTGACCTCAGTAACACCACGTTTGTGGTCTGAAATCATGGATCTCTCAGCAGTTGATGGTGTGCAATCCAGGCTTTTGTGACAGAATGAACTCTGTGTACTTACTAAACATCAACAATAATAATAAATATATATATATACAGTACTATGAAAATGTTTTTAGTCATTCCTCATTTCATTGTCTGAATTAGCCAGAACTTAATAAAATCCTTTAAAGTGGTTTTGATCAATAGCTCTGCCGGTTTCTGATTGTCTGCTACAGTCTTTCTCTGGATTTGGGCATTATTGGTTGACCGACTTTCTTTCCAAAAACATCTGCCCAAAACTCAGTGGAATCCTTAACTTGAACACTCATTTTCAAATAACACGTGCTAATGAGAGGCTTCTCTTTTGTTGTCTCCAGATGATTATAGCTACCTGCCTGATGTGTTACCACCTCTTCCTGAAGTCCCGGACTCTGGATCAGTCCTGAGCTCCGGTGACATCCAAGCCCGCTGCCTTCGCAACCCGGCCTTCCGTCACGCTGCCTCGCGCTACTGTTCGGCCATCAGCATGGACTCTTCTCCCGACAGCGTGGAAAGACCCATCAGCTACAGCTCCACGTCCTCCTCCGCCTCCTCCCGGGACAGCCACTGCTCACTGGGCAGCCGGTCCACTCTTGTCGCGGCCCCTCACTGCAACCCCATCGCCTCGGACCGCGACTCCGGGGCAATTCGGCTGGAGCTGGTGCCCGCGAGGCAGCTGGGGTGTGAAGAGAAAGATGACAGGAATGATGGAGGAGGCAAAGGGAGCGATAGACGTGAACATTCAGAACCTGGGCAGAACCCAGAAGGCGGAGAGAGGACGGGCCCTGTGCAGGGACCCAGGACGTATGTGGACCGGGTTGTGCAGGAGATAATGGATACAGAGAGAACCTACGTTCAGGACCTGCGCAGCATCGTAGAGGTATGGAACTAAAATCAGTGCAATTGTAAATAATATGGGTGATAAATCAAGCAACCATTGAAGAGTTTTGGGTCATTTGAGAGAATAGTATTCATTGCAAAGATGCCATTTTATACCTAAAACTTTTGCTTTGCATCTTTATTTGATTTTTATAAACCAGCAAACTCTTTATCCCAAAATCTGAAGGGAGAAGAATTCAAAATGTTTCATAACTAATAAAACTAATAAAAGACGGTGATCAAATTAGGCCTAACACTGCTCTACCAAACAGTGTAATAGAATGCACAAAATTTCATTTTAAAGGGAATTAAAGGAATTAAAAGAAGTTTATAACGTAATATTCGGATAAGGGCTAATATGTCGGCATGGTGCACTGATTCTGACCAGTTTGACTCAGCGACCATTTGCTTTAAAAAATGACATGATGCCAAGAATGAGAGCCCCTGTTTCAATGCAATAATATAATGAGGTAATTGAAATTGGAGCATATAGTTTCTCCTTACGAAGACCTAAATTTCCCTGGGAAATAAAAACAAAAACCACTGCACTGAAATGTCTTATGGCTATCTTTAAAAGTGTGTAAGTCCTGACCTTGTTTTTTTTTTGTTTTTTTAAAGAGAAAGATAACGCCTAACCTTTAGATAAAGACACATTTTTTTGGTTTTGTATATATTTTTTACGTGACATAGTTACCTGCTGGGAGTCCCTAACTTCACCTGAGGCCGGGGTTTGGTTGAGTTACACGACACCGGCGTCTTTGTCCTGCATTCACAGGCACACATTTGCTATATGTACACGAGCGAATGTGCTCATTCTGCGTTGTTGGCTTTGAACTACAAGAACACACATTGCCTCTGGTCTGTGCTTTGAGTGGCTTTGTTGAAGGCTGGGTGTAGTGGTTTGCATCAAAGCTGGTTCTCCTTTCTTTTTTCCTGTCCCTTTGTTTCTCTATTCAGCTCTCTCGTCTCTGCCCAGTGGAATTGAAAAAGCTGAAATGCATACTTGAGGTGCATATCACTGGTCCTACCTGTGCATTGTGCAGTTGGATTGAAATGGGCTGTGGTTGGAAGTGACAAAACGTTATTTGCAGGAACAGATGCGTTGTTGAACCCTTGCCCTCCTTTTTTCTGCCTTGTTTCTATTCTCCACCTTGGGCTCACAGATAATGAGCCAATATTGCATCTAAAAACGTGTAAGCAAAAAGTAGCATGTTGACCTGTAGCGATAAGCAATAAATCAGTTAATCGCAGTTATTCTTTAGTTTATTTTGGACTTGCAAAGCTACGTCTACCCTGCAGGGCAGATTAACTGCCACTCATGCTGGGGGAGAAGCTGCTATTTTGAGTTATTTGTACATAAGTTGTTTGTTTAAAAGACTCCTTGCAGTCTATTTATTTTTTCTTTTATGATACACATGATTAAGGTATAATAGCTTTAAAAGAATCTCAAACTCTACCAGAATGAAAGGCCAGGGAGTAAAAATAAGTTTTAAGCAGAGATTTAAAAGTCTCAACAGTCTCTGCAGTCTGAATGCTAAGAGGTAAATCATTCCAAAGGTTTGGGGCAGAAACTGCAAAGGCCCGATCACCTCTAAACTTTAGTCTGGATCTAGGAACATCTAAGAGAAACTGGTTGGATCGAAGTGCTCTGACTGAAGTGCGGATGTTAATGAGATCACACAGGTAGGATGGGGCCAGACCTTTTAAAGCCTTAAAAATAAGCAATAAAATCTTAAAGTTTATCCTAAAATGAACAGGAAGCCAATGGAGAGAAGCCAAAACCAGGGATATGTGTTCGTGTTTTTTTTAGTTCCTGTTAAAAGACGGGCTGCTGCGTTCTGGACAACTTGTAATCAATGCTGAGAAGATTTAACTAAACCAACATACAAAGAATAACAATAATCCAAATGAGATGTAATGAGAGCATGAATCACTTTTTCAAGGTCTTTGATTGGGAGATATGGCTTCACCTTAGTAATAAGTCTTAGTTGGAAAACACTTGTTTTCACCACTGAGTTTATCTGTTTGTCCAATTTGAACACATTATCAAAAATGAAAACCAAATTTCTGACAGCAGAACAGCTGTATGAAGCCAAAGGACCAGGATTATCAGGAGAAATGTCTTTACCAAAGCTAATAACTTCTGTCTTACATTCAAATAACAGCGATTAATCAAAAAAAAGAATGACAGATTAGTTAACTATCTTAATAATCAGGGGGTATCATTGTATTAGCTTAAAATGGTCTCCAAGCAATATTGTGATCATTTCGGAGAGGATTTATTGTCTAGCAAAATTGATCATATTCTCAAATATAAAACGTTGAGGAGGAGAAGAGGAGGTGTTATGGTTATGTGTTGCTCTTCTTGATCAATGCCCCACCTTCTCCTCCTCTCCTATAGGCAAGGAAACACAATAGTGAGAGGAAATTTGAAAAGGATTTTCGCTCTGAGATAACAATGTCCAATCTAGGTTAGAAAAACATTGGTGAAGGCTTAGGAGCTGCACTAAGTAACCTTCTGCGTCTGCTCAACACACCACCTAAAGCCATTAGCGAATCGGACCACCCAGCGTTTGGGCAGCCCCTCTTACATAGCAGAATCAGATCTTTGCCTTAAGTCTTTTTTTTACTTTGCTTCTAATGACGTTCCAGTGAGTACAGCAGGGATAGATTGCACTGATTTTATCTATGAACAGAGCTTTTACACATACTATTGACTCCTTTATTATCAGAAGGGTTCTGTGTGAGTCGCATTGCATCCCTGCCCAGGCTGCTTCCTGCAGGGGAAAAAGGTGCAATGGCCTTAACACAAATATTTACCCAGACTTCCCTGGGTTCACCTGCGTATCATCTGTCAGCTGCACTGTTGTTGTGTTTGCTTACTTTGCACGTTTTTTTTTAACACTTTGACATTTAGTGGAACTTTTTTTTGTTTTGTTTTTGCTTTGCATGTGTTTTCTTAACTCTCTGTCCACTGAGCTCTTCAGGCCTTTTACGTTTGTGTGTATTTGGCATTTTGTTGTGTCTGAGTGCAATGAGCTCAATCCATCATCTATAAACAGTGTTAAAAAAGAAGACTGAACTTCCTTTCCACTCACATTTTTACTACTTTTAAAACTGAACTGCACAAACAGATCATCTGAAGTTGGTTAAAAATTTAGAAATAATCTGAAAGCATCAGCTGACTATTGGAAATGCTCAAGGAAGGAGATTTGCTTGTTAGCACTTTGTATTATCTGGAGTAATTGCTTCCTACTGCAGCATAGTGTTACGGTTTTGTTTCGGGGAAAGACTGCTTGAGGTTAATGGTTAACACATGAAAGCTTCAGGTTTGTACAAGTTATGTCTGAGTGAGCCTTCAGGTGTGTGCATGAGCCGATCTCAGTGTTGGGTTCACGGAGGCCGAGTGTGATGAGTGAACAGGTCAGGCCAGGTCAGACCTTTGACCCTGTACCTAATAAAGCATCACCTTACATAATACTGCCGACGGTCAACAAACACTAAACATGACCTCCTGATACAACCCAGAACATAACCAGCAGCCTGTACGCAGGATTTTCATTGTTTCCTTCTGTAACTCAAACCCTCACTTCTGGACATTTTGTCTCTTTAACCTCGGTCCAGGTGGGAGAAACCAAAACTCTGGTTTGTGCAATTATTTTAAGTGGAGATGCACCAGTTGATTTGCTGATGACCAGAATTTGGCAGTTTTTGTTTTGACTGATTTGAGTGGTCTATTTGATACGCAAATGTCTTTTTTTTCTTGTCAGTGAATACACCACAAAATTGCTTCAATAATAACTAGGTTTGTCACGATAACAAATTTTGCTGGGCAGTAAATTGTCTCAGAAATGATTGCAAAAAATGAAAATATTGTTTGGAGACCATTTTAAACAACGTGCTAACAAAGCTCACGGAAGGTTATGAAATTTAAATATGTAAAAAAAGGTTTTGAGCTGACCCAGACTGGAGATCGTAAAAACAAACGCACAACAGGGTTGGGCAAAATCACATCGTGTGCAATTAATTGTCTTTAATCCTTTTTTTTTTGGCATTTGACAATTAATACGACAAATACTGGCGATTTCCCCAGTCAGTCCGCTCGATGCTCCTCTCCGCTTCAAATATGACAAACATATATTAAAAAAGTTCTGTAATTTATTTATCATAACTTTGGTTTTACTTGTTATCAAGACAATTAAAAAACTGATGTATAACGTGAAGTCTTTACTTTTGACACAGTTTGGAACAGATTTTTACAGAGACCAAGTCTTTCCCACCAGAGTGATTTAAATTGGTCATGTGACTAGGGCATGTAGTCGTCCAGGGACTCCAGGGGATTAATCGTTATCGGCTAAATACCACAATTAATCGTGATTATTTTTTTCCCAATATTGCCCAACCCTACTGCTGAAGCTGTAAAATCACTTCCCACCTCCTGTTTCCAAGCTGGCACAATCTATTCTGTATGAGTCTTCCTCTGGCTTCATAATATAACTGCGGAACATATCAACCTCATTTTAATTTCTTTTCTATTTATTTATAATTGATTTATTGCATACCGTGACAAGCCTAATAACATATTTTAGGTGTAGAAGGTTTTACTTGGTAAAGAAAACGCCTTAAAACAGGTAAATGTTTTTCTGCTTGCATGGGCGATAATGGATAAATAATTAATATAGAAAGTGAACCAGCAGACTGAAAATAAACAAACTGAAGAGAGTCAATAGGGAATGCTTTTCTTTCTTCTTTCTGTGGCTGAAGTGTTGCAGGTGATGAAATGATTACTGGGTGTGTTTGTGCATGTCGAGGACAGCCTGGTGCTCTGTGGTGCTGCCCAGTTTCAGGCTGGTTGGAAACCTGTTACTGAGCTGCCAGTAGAACATTTTCTTCTGAGAAATAATCCCGTATGTGAGCATGGCACCTCATTTGTGTGTGTACACTTTAATTGCACTTTTGGTCAGGTTGGCAACTTTTATTTGCCTGCAGGAACAGATACCGCCAGAGCTCTGATGGAGACAGACAAGCAGGAGACATTTAATAAAAGGGAGCATAAAGGCAGATGGTATGTGTGATCCCTTCAAGCCTGAATATATTTGTACCATCTTTGCCAGTATTGCAATACAAAGATTAGTATAATTTGCACAGGAGGGCCATTATTTTCCAGGGGATCAGTTTGTTGATTTGGTTTGTGAAGCGTCAAAGTTTTGTGCTGTGCAGCCAACTGTTCAGTTTGTGTTGCAGTAAAACAAAAAAAGTGTCTAAATCGGGTGGGCAATCCTGTTCTTTGAGGGCCGCTATCCTGCTTGTTTTACTTGTTTCTCTGCTCCGTCCTGGTTTGAATGAATTATGATTATCAAGCTACTATAGAACTTGAAGAGGCAGTTTAATCACTGAGTCAGGTGTGTTGGAGCAGGAAAGACCCTCGAGGACCAGGATTGCCCACCCCTGGTCTACATGCTTCATACACACAATAATCTATTCCAATCTGTTCCTCACATCTGCTGATCTGATTTCTTTCTCGTCCCACCTTTCACTTTTGTTTTGCAGGGCAGATACCTGAGGTTTTGTTAAATTATTATCCACAGTCATATTGGCACACATCAGTAACGAGGGTGATTAAAGCCGTGATAAGACGATGGGTTAAATCCACCTGAGCGTACTTATGTTTCAGCTTGTTAAATTTGTTTCCCAACAACAGTTTAAACTATTAAAGAACCAACCAAACCCAAAACATCAACAATAGATTCCAACAGACTCCAAGTTAAAAAAGGGGTAATCGATGATTTTAAATAACTTTCTATGGCTTATTTTAGATTTTAGTCTTTCTAAACTCTTTGATTAGAGGATAATTCAAATCTACATGCTAAATGTTTGGCCATTTTAGCTGAAGAAGGTGAGGGGTGAAAGCAAATTTAAAAGCTGCTGCAACCATCTGTGCTTATGCTGTTGGAAATCTAAGGATGACTCACTTCTCACATTTCTTAAAAAGCTTTAGTTTGTTTGGACTTCTGTCACATTGTGATTTATTGTTGTTTGTTCAACCCAGTATAAAGCCGAGGTAAGTAAAGTTTAAAACTCACTGAAGTTGTGTCACCAACAAGAGTAAACGATCCAAGATGTCAGCTCTACAGTTAACTGACTTTTCTTTATTTTTATCTCTGCAGGACTACTTGGAGTGCATCAGTAACCAGTCTCGACTGGCCTTGAGCTCTGAGGATAAAGGTTCACTTTTTGGCAACATCCGTGACATTTATCACTTTAACAGGTACAATATACCCAGAGCTGTATACTAAAAAGTATGTCTTCATGAAGCTAAAGTGAATTTTTTTACTGATGATATTGGACATTTGTTCATTCTTGACATCTCAGTAAGTGGTTGCTTTGGCTTTCTGTGAAGATTTTCACTTAAAACCTCTAAATGGGATCTCAGTCTGAAGTTATTAGTCAAGATTAAAACAAACCATTATGGGTGTAAGAAAATATTGATACTCTAACATATCACAATATTTCATTTGCTGATACTGTATCGATCCTTTAAAGCACTGTATCAATGTTTAATTAGGGATTTAAATGTAGTTTTTATGCCAGTGGTTCATTCTTGTATTGTATTTTAGCCTCTGATTGCTATTTGACTGGTTCCTCCACTCCTGAGGATCCTGAGAGTAAAATGCTAGCTCAAACGTTAGCATTGTGAGTAAACATTAGCACCAAGTACTGATGGCTGTATCTGAGCGGATTAAACCAGCCCCTGCTGCCTTTAAAGCTTAGGCTTGCTAACTGTCCCATATATGATAGGATGTCTCATATTTTAAACCAAATTAAGGTCTCCTGTGTGGGATGCTGTTTCTTCTAAATTCTGACTTCTGGCTGCAATCAGAGGTCTCAATGTGAAGGGGGTTCCTGAGAGATGGTAGTGAAGTGGCCAAATGCAACAACCATATGAAACACTGAGAGCATTGAATTGACTGGCATACTTGTGTTACCCCTCTTAATATGCCCCATGAAACAGACCATAGCAGCTTAACTTCATCTCTTTACTGAACTTTAGCACCAGATATAGGTTATTGTTAGTGTGGTGGGTGACCAGATTATTATAATAAATCAATATTATGAATATAAAAGCTGTCACAAATATATTATCCAACTATTTATTGGCACAACCGTTGAAAACATGGATGAAATGAGAAATGTGAAACATATAAAACACATAATTAGAATTTTTGGGAGAAAAAATGGCAATGTAACACAATATATCCCCTCGCTTACAGTATTTCTACATTGCGTCACCCATTTGTCATGATATGTACCATATCATCAAATTCTTGCCAATACACAGCCCTACTAAACGTATTTGCCACCAATTACTTTAAAAACATTTTGTCATAATGGATAAAAAAAGCAAGATGAAACGGTTGCTTAAAAACACACCCAGACTCTAAGAATCTCCAGCTAATGGTTAAACCGGACTGAGCCACCTGTTCATTTCTGCTAAGAGTTTTCCCGTGGCTGTTAGGTCTGCGTTTTCCTCATCCAGTACCTCTTCAAACTGTGTGCCTCAGACGTCTATATCCAGACGATGTGGCCAGTTGAGCATCATTTATGGTAATCTGGAGACAAACATTTCCTCCCACCTATTCATTTCTCTGCAGCTGCACCCAGACAAACCAGCCAATAAAAGGAAGCATAAAAAAGCAGTTTAAAGTGGTCGCAATGACCTCACGCTTTAACCACGAAACAATAACTTCAGCAGCAGCCGTTTTCCACAGTGTGCTCTTAAAACACGCATGCACATCTACACATGGGAGCTGGCTGTATGAATTCATGGAAGTTTCCTTTTTGTTCAGGGCCGAGTGCCCTAAGACCCAGTTTTTGTACTCAGAGTGACTCTTCCTCCTAAACTCCACCATTTGGAATTTTCAGGTTTATTCAACCAGGAAAAAAGAGAAATCAAAGCTTAAAATTTTAATCAGGTCTTATGGTATTTGTTCATAATTTGTCTGTTTACGGACGTCTGTGATGTTTGTTTCAGAGACCTTCTTCATGACCTGGAGAAGTGCAATGCAGACCCTGTGGCCATAGCAGAGTGCTTCGTATCCAAGGTAAAGATAATCTTATGTGTCCACTTCATTACACTGGAGACCAATTACGTTTAATTAAGCATTTGCTTTTTCTTAAGTGCGACTCTAACCTACTTCTACTTAACTTTCGATTTGTACTTTTGCATTGCTGGGTTAGTTTGAGTTAAATCCTCTCCATGCAGCTGGTCTGAACACACACATGTATAAAGTATTGTAAAAATAACCTCAAAAGACAAAAGTCAAATATTATGGAAGATGATAACTATCTCTCTGAGACAAGTATGTAATTTTAAGAATGTTCATCTTTAAATTGATTTTAACCACTTTCCAAAGTACAGTCACCTTATAATAAAAGGGAGATAAAAGCACAAAACTGCCTTCAGCAACCAAACCACTGCTCCTTTTGTTTGTGTGGTTCAGCTGTTATTTTATACTCAGTCGTCATTTGTCTATATCCCACAAAAAAAAAAAAAAGATTGCACGATCATGTCCCATGATAGTGAGGAGCATTCCAGCACTTCCTCCTAAACCCATTACATTCCCTCCCAACCACACTGCAATTACTCCCCCCAAGCAGCTGCCTGGCCACAAAAAAGTCACATCTTGTGTCATAAACTCCCAAAATACAGTAGCTGTAATTGAAACAAACGTTTTTCACTGCAGCCCACACCACTTCTGCACAATTGACTGAGATCCATAACAAACAAAGCATGTGGATGTTTTGTAGCAGCTGATGAATGTTGAGCTCTCAAAGTAAAATTGTTACCATTAAAAAAAGTTTTGGTAAAACTTTAGTTCTACGTATTCAGGCTCATCGCTTGCAGGACCAAATATTTTACAGCCAATGTTTAAGTCCATTTCTTTGTTTTACCTGCTAGTTCTTGTTCAGGACTCATCTTCTAATGTAGAGTTGATATTAAATGTAACAAATGTAATTTTAGCTTGTGGATCAAGTGTGACCACCCTGAGCTACCCTCTCGGCCACATTCAGTACTAATTACTTTAAAAATTTGGGTGGAACAGGTGAACAGGTCATGCGGCAACCGAGTCGCTCTACCAGTAACAGCTGGAAATACACAATAGGGAAGTTGAGTTAAAAAAAATTGCTGTAACAACTCGCGATAGGGCAAGAATATTAGTTCAGTAATAGAGTTTGCAGATACAAAAAAAGCAGAAACTCTTCTTCACTTTCTGATGATGCACACACATTTCCTTTCAACAACTAAGAAGCAGAGTTTTTGAAGAGCAGCTGTAAGTCTCTTAAACAATCACCTATTCATCCTTATGTTCCCTGTTCAGCTGTTCTTTCTGCGCTGAGCAGAAAATAAGCCTCTAAAGTCTCGTATGGGTTGCTACATGTTGATTAGAGTGCACACAAGACTGTTTTTTTTTTTTGGACCCCTTGTGATTACCGGTGTCTCTGTGCCTACTTGCTGACTCACTCTGGTCAGTTCAGAAATAATCGCATCAGCGAAACCCGGTGTGTTATTACTCTGTTATTAAATTGACGAGTGGGCTGTGATCCATATTAAACTTTGTTGTTTCACTCTGTAGTGATTAATGGCCTGAGATCCAGCAAGTAGAGATCCCTCTATATAATTTGCATGTAGAGAATGTTTTTTTTTTTTTTCCACATGAATAGACGAGCTCAGAACTCTCACATGAGATGATTATAGGATTTAACATGGCTTGTATATGTTTCTAAAAAGGAAAGTGCGTTATAGATGGGAGTTATTTCAAGATCTGCTGGGGTCCCGTTTAGGTTCAAAGCGTGTGTGTGTGTTTGCATGCATGCATACTTTGCAGAATTTGCTTTCCGTAGAGCCATTTATGTACTTTGTGGTCGTGGGCTTTTTTGTGCAGAGGGATATTAAGAGTGTGTGTCATCAGAAATCAATGGTGGCACATCTGGTTGTGTTTAGGCCCGGTCTGAGGCGGCAGCCTGTTTGAAACAATGAGGAGGAGGAAGAGGGGAGCTCTGCTCTTCAATTCAGGAAGGTTCCCACAGAGAACCTCAGGCAAACGATTCAAGAGAGTTGTGTGCTTCTGTCTTAGTTTATTTTGGAGAAAGTATTATTTATATACACTTTACTTTGAATAGAAAAGAAAAGTTTCCATTTGATCAGTGAAGATAAAACACGAAGAACGTGTTGCAGAAACAGAAATAAGGAGAAATCCAGTCTGATGTAAAAATGATACCAAAGAGGTTCATTCCAGCTTTGATAAGTCGTGCTGCCCGTTTGATGTCTTTGATGTTCAGAGAGGTATGCGAAGGTGGGAAAATGTGTCAGTTAAAGGGGCGGCGACTGGGAATGAGGGGCTATTTAATCTGACCGCTTTGAGCTGTTGGGACAAACTGAGAATTAAAGGCTGGAGCTCAGCTAATCATAAGCTTCAGGGATGAGTTTCAGTTAGGATCCGTAAGCGGAGGAGAGTGGGTGCCTTGTCTGTGGGTTCACAGTGTGTAGACAGTAAACATAAAATAATCAGCCAGTAATTTGAACAGTGAAGGTACACTAAACCGCTCGGATACAGGACACAAAATAAAGAAGTCTTGAACTTCAAAGGGCAACTTTAAATTAAATTAATTAAATCCTCTAGAGTGGTTAAAAAAATGTGCATTTTGTCAGTCTGATTCAAGATGGCCGCCACAGCTAAACAACCAAATGGATGTAACTTAATTATTATTAAAACTATTGAGCCTAAATATGGTGTGGCAGTAGCTGAGAGTCATTCTCAACCCACGCTTTTGTTTATGACTTTGGCATTAACTGTTGGAGTGTTTGTCAGCAAAATATTACATGATTCAGTGGACAAGTTTAAATGAGTTTCTCAGAAAGTGAATCAGCGCTAGTAGCTGAGTCATCCCCAACACATACTTTAAGGTTTGCTGGTGGATGATAATCTCTAATTTGATATTTAGTTTGATTCTGTAAAATGAAATGTATTATTTCTATCAGTTTTATCAGAAAAAAACATCAAACCTACACGTTTTAATTCAATTGAGATGATCTTGTTTCAGCTGCATACCTTTTAGCTAACTTGTTCTTGCTGTGTTTTTATAGAGTGAAGAGTTCCACATTTATACCCAGTACTGCACCAACTACCCACGGTAAGAAACCAGTGTTTTTATGTGTTATGTCTCTGTATGGTTGTTATCCTGCCCTGATCTCACCAGCGTCTCACATAGCTCCATTGTGTCGTTCAGTGAATTACCTTCTGCTCCTCCCTGACAAGCTGACGTCGCTCTATAGAGACCTCCTCAGCAGGAGTCGAACTGTCTAAGATCAGTTGTGCCTCAGGGTCTTTCCACCTCCCTTCCTGCCCCCCTCTTCCATTCTTTCACTGCGACAGCTCACCTGCTGACAGACGGGGCATTAGAGTTGTCACCTTATCGTACCTAATTCTGTTAATGTTTGATTCTGCTTTGTGCAAGCTCTGCAGTGCCTTGGGACACCTGGCTGGAATAAAGCGCGGGGTATATATTTGTGTCGCGAGTGATAAAATCAGACTGAAATGTGAGGTTATACTAAACTGCACCTGCCCGACACACCTTCTCTTCGGGCTGTGAATCTTCCTTCTCAGTGTTGGTTAAGAAAGCCGTGCAGGAGGGGGAAAAAAACTGCAACTTTATTAGGACTAATCGAACGCCGACTGAGTTGGCGTGCTGTCGTCAGCTGTTTGTGACAGACCGTGTCCCACATCCACACAGCTGGTGACCCCCATCAAGGTCACACATGACACACACACACACACACAAGGACACACTTGCACAAGGACTCAGACGTGCCGCCGTCATACGGAGCTCAGAGGTCAGGTTTCCTCCGGAACAATGTGAAGCCTGTGTGGAGCCCAACTGGAATTTAGACATGCAGACATGCACATGTGCACATACAGACACATACGCACAAGGCGGAAGAATAAGACAAGTTTGCAACTGTCTTTTTCTGTCTTTTTCCACTGCGCGCACACACACACACACACACACACACACCTACACACACACACACACACACACACACATACGCTCACACACAGCTACTGAAAAAGCTCTTTATTCTTCTGCAGGTCACGCAGCTAACGAGCTCCACTGAGCAGTAAATCTTACAAGGTTGTAAAGTGCTGCTCTTCTAAAGTGGCAAATTTGAGTTTATATTGGCTTGGCTAACACTGCGAGCCTCAAGCCTGCATCTTGCAGTTAAACTGACATCCAAGGCTGAAATTGGGCTTGAAGATCAATAACTGTATTTACGATCAGTGAACTAATCCTAAGGTTGCAGAGTGGAGCAGCTGGTTAACGCCGTCACCTTCAGTCATCACACTTTTGTGAACTGCTCTGGTAAAAAATGATGCCTACATGAAAATTACTTCAGTAGATTTCATATATGGGACCCATCATATCGAAATGAGGATTAAGTCAATTTTGGTCAAAATGACCTAATCGTGTTTTCAAATTCTTGGCCTTCAAAGCTACATTTTGATACTTAGATCATTCTGATATCATAAATGGATCCAGAGATATGACGTAATTTGTCTTGTTGGTAACGATAATACATTAATATTTGGTCTGAATCCTAATTTTATGTAATTTTTATGAGGAATATTTTGTTTCATTATGAAACGGACATCTCAAATAGTATTTGAATAATGAAATTTCCCAGCTGGATTGAAACAAAATCTTTGCTAGCTCACATGGAAAATCTCAAAATATAAAGGCTTTTTTCCTCTAAATCAGTTTTTTTGTTGCTACTGCTCAAAAAAGTAATTCAAAAAATGTTATGATTATATTTCCCACAGTTTATTCAAGTGAAACATTGATAAAGCATTTATTTGTTATATTTTGACAAAATGCAATTTTTGTAAGTTTTCAAAACAGTAGATTTGCCATACATGATTTTAACTAAAGAATATATAGGGCACTATGAAAACTCTTTTATTTTTCTCCAAAGTCTGTTTTTTTTCTGTTTTATTTTCCCCGAATTTCACTTTTTTGTTTTATATTAACATTAATTAATCTAAAAAGTGTGTAATTATAGTGACTGAAAAAATTATTTAACAAATGAATAAGCTCAGAATTCAAAATGTAATGGCTGTTATTTCACAAATTTAAATTGCTCTAATTAAACAGAACAATAAATGATTTTGCAAAGTATTTTTCTGTCCTTATTAAAAACAAAATGTGTAAGAACATACAATCTCACATATCTTGCATTAAAAATATATACTTTTGTAAAAAAAAATTTTTTTTTAGATTTAAGCTTAACATAAAATATGTCTCATAAAGAAATGTAAAAACTACAAACAATAAGTCTGTGCACACTTCCCTATTGAATAGGATTTAAGCTAATTTTAACTTCTATTTGGCAGAGCCCCTTTTTGTTTAAAGAGCTTTACCAAAAACCAATGAAGCTTCATTTATTATAAAGAAATATCTGATTCTGCACACATAGCAACATCTTTTTAAACTTACACCTAACTTATGTGGCTGAAAGTTGGATAGTTAGCATGCATGTCAGGCTCACGCTAGCTCGTTTTATCTCCCTGTTTCTGATGTTTCAGTCAGACCATAAGTGGTTATCACGTGTGTTCTTACAAGCCGATCGTGTGCTGACAAAATGCTGGGGTATTGATCTCCCCTAAATGTTGCTCTAAGCTTCCTATTTTTGGATGATGTTGGTGTTTCAGTGAACCTCTTCGCCATGAAGAAGAGAGCTCAGGTAACGACAGGTACAGGGAGAGGCGGCGACCAAAATACCTCAGATCTCAGAAACTCGCCCAAATAAGCAAATTCTGTGGATTCCACTTTGTTTGGTAAATTCCACGATTCCATCCGCATTTTCCGCATCATCAATCATAGGACCCTAGATAAATACCACATTTTAAGCCATTTCTATCCAAGCAGCTAAAATACTCAACTCTTCTTTGATCATTCACTGAACAGCTCCATCTTCTCCTAGCTGTCAACCTACGGTTACCCGCGAGTCTGACATCTAATTCGCCGTGTTTTGTCTCCACAGGTCAGTGGCTGTGCTCACCGAATGCATGAGGAACAAGGCGTTGGCCAAGTTTTTCCGTGAGCGCCAGGAATCTCTGAGACACTCCTTACCCCTGGGCTCCTACCTGCTCAAGCCAGTGCAGCGGATCCTTAAGTACCACCTCCTGTTGCACGTAAGTCTGTCTGCCAGCTGCCTTCGCAAAGACACACAACGTCCCAAAAAAAAAAAAACCTTTGTAAAATGCATGCACGCACTTGCAAGTGCAATCTAATGATTTTATCTATATTGTTGCAAATGCACACATTTGTTTGGCTCAGCTTCTGCATCAGCGCTGGTGCAGGAGCCAACTGTTCAGACAGATGGTGCTCAGTGTGCATTTTCCTGTAGATGTTCATGCTGCTTGCATTATTGTGAGCGTAGCACACACATTAGATGAACACTTATACATGAGGGCAAATGCTAACGTAAAGCTTGTTTGGTGCAGGAGATAGCCAACCATATGGAGAAGGACACGGAGATCTACGAGGTTGTGCAGGAAGCCATCGAAACCATGCAGAGAGTAGCCTGGCACATCAATGACATGAAGAGGAAACACGAGCACGCTGTCAGGCTGCAGGTACCAGAAGCACTCGCTCAGACATGCTTTCCAAGTCTAACGCCAGCTAAAACAGACACTGGAAGTTAGAGCCCTGAGAGGAGCCAATTCTTTTATTGTTCTGCAGAACAGCAATGTGAACTCTGTAGTGTTTGAACCAGCCAAGGCCCTGCTCTCCCCAACTTCTTACGCAAGACACTGCGTTTTCCAGCAGGCTAATGATGGGCTTGCATAAGGAGGAGACATAAAAGGGGGAAGCTTGTTTCTTTTATCTGCTTGGGAGACAGAATGGTCAGACGAAGATAGGAATGCGTGAAAACATTTCGTCTTTGGGCTGAACAAAGTATTGGCACAAGAAGAAAATTCTCTTGGGTTTATCTTCAATGATTTCCTGGTACTTTTAATCCTATTAAATGTTTTCTGCTTGTAAAAACTTGGTTTATTTATTTTTTAATTATTCAATTCAACAATTCAAGAGCGCTGCCACACCGGGTCAGTCTTAATGAGCTTAAATTAATTTAATACTTATTAAAGTTCAGTCCATCCATCCATCAATCAATCTATTAATCCATCAATCAAACAATCAATTAATACATTAATGAATGAATGAATGAATGAATCAATCAATGAATCAATCAATCAATCAATTCATCCATCAATCAATTAATACATCCATCCATCCATCCATCCATCCATCCATCAATCAATCAATCTGTCCATAAATCCATTTGTTAATACATCTTTCAATCCAACCCTCAATCCATCCCTCAATCCATCAATCATCCATCAATCATCCATCCATCCATCCCTCCATCTGCCTTCTGAACTTCTCATCTTATCTCTAAGGCAGAGTCCAGCTGCCCTGTGGAGAAAACTTATTTTGACCGCCTGTATCAGTGTTCTTGTTTTTCCAGTCTCTACCCAAAGATCGTCCATAAATACAGTAAACTGAATTGATGACAACAGGTGGTCTGAAGGGGTCTGACAATGCAAACCAAGCTCTTTCCCACAATCTCATACTTTGGGAATTAATAAAATTAACTTTTCAATATTTCACATAACACCTGTTAAACCTGAAGAACATGATGATTTCTCTTCACTTCTACTTGATCGAGTTTTTAATTTGGACCTCTTCTGAAAATGAGTTCAAACTGACAGGAGGCAAAAGTTTTTCTTTCCTAAAATAGTTTTTTAAAACCCTGTCTTGTCTCATGAGAACGCCCCTGATTGAGTCCAATCATGCTTTATTATTCCTAGGATTTGCCTAGGAAATCATTGCAGTTCCATAATTGCTTTACCCGTTTTGTGTCAGAATAAACAAAAACAACTGAGCTCCCTGTGACTCTGTAACCTCGTCCTTCCTGCAGGAAATCCAGAGCCTCCTGACCAACTGGAAGGGCCCCGATCTGATCGGCTACGGGGAGCTCGTTCTCGAGGGAACGTTTCGTCTGCAGAGAGCCAAAAACGAAAGAACCCTCTTCCTGTTCGACAAGCTGCTGCTGATTACCAAAAAACGAGAGGAGACCTACACGTACAAGGCTCACATCCTGGTCAGTCAGGCAACTCGAAGCCCCGAAGAGACACTCCTTCCTGATTAAATGTTTCTGCTTCTCATGCGGCTCCCTGTCTGTGTCTTGCAGTGCTGCAACCTGATGCTGGTGGAAGTCATTCCTAAAGAGCCGCTCAGTTTCAGCGTGTTTCATTACAAGAACCCCAAGCTGCAGCACACAGTCCAGGTACGGCGTCGCGGTTGCGTGGTAGCAAAAGTCGAGCATGTTTTGATTGTAATTACATGTTTGGGAACGTTCTGTAGCTACCAGCAGCATTGCGCAAGAATCCCAAAGTGTGGTGATGATTTTCAGGTGTCCTATTGTTTTTGTGGAGAATTTGGGCTCATCTCCCGGAGCTGCTCAGACATGTTAGGTGTTTAATGGCTGAAGGCGCTCATTGTTGTTACCTAACCACTGTGTTTTGGGTGAGCCATGAAAAAAAAGTTTAGTTCAGGGCTATTCAACTGGTGGCCCATGGGCCACGTCTGGCCTGCGGGTGACTTCCATCCGGCCCTTCAATGAGATTATCTATTTTATACCATTTTATACATTTTAATTTAATTTAAATTTAAAAAGTTTATTCATTTCTTTAAAAACAACAACATAAATCCAACAAACAACAAAAATACAAGTCATAAATTA
>JARVGW010000086.1:13751552-13767528 GCA_031762495.1 Anablepsoides rubrolineatus | reverse complement strand
AACAAAAACAAAGTATCACTTTTTCTAATGATGGGGTCCCTTTAGGAAAAGTCATAAAATTTCAAGTTGGAAAAAGATAGTTTAATGTATTTTTTCTACAGCTAAACATGATAGCGGGTCACATATGACCCGCAAGACAACACAAGGGTTAAACAAAACTATAGCAAATGTATCTATGTTTAACTTGATTTTTCCCCTCCAAAATCCTGTGTTCTCTCTGTGAAGGAGTCAGTTTTAGTTCATCAGCTGTATACTGTTGTAGCATTTAAAAATTTAAAGCCATCGGGGAATTAAATCATCTAAATTGTTTGTATTTGGAACCAGACTTTATGAAAAATTTAGTTTTTCAGCCATGATCTTTATTGCACACTATAAATAATAAAATCCAAGGATTGATTTATTTTATTTTTTCCCATAATGACATTGAATTTTTTGTGTAAATGATGATGATGTTTGGTTGTTTCAGGGAGTCTGACATCACCAAGGAGAGGATCCAGAAGATTTTAGCATCAGGAGCAAACGTTGTTTTGACCACCGGTGGCATTGACGACATGTGCCTCAAGTACTTTGTGGATGTTGGCGCTATGGCAGTTAGACGGGTTCTCAAAAAGGACCTCAAACGTATCGCCAAGGCAACAGGAGGTAAAACACGAGTCTGGATGTTTTCATGTCATGGTTCTCCTCCTCTGTTACCAACCTAAATAATAAATCTGTGAATGTGTTTGTGCTTGCAGCCGTCGTCTGCTCCTCGCTGTCTAATCTGGAAGGAGAGGAAACGTTTGAAGCCACGATGCTCGGCCAGGCGGAGGAGGTTGTGCAGGATCGCGTCTGTGACGATGAACTTATTCTTATCAAGAAGTAAGCTGACAACTGAAAATAAATTCTGTCTTCAGTCGTTTTTAATTTCAAATTAAATACATGTCATACAGAATGTGAAGATTTCAAACTTGATGGAATAATCAACCAGAACTTTAAAAAAGCTGCAGCTTTGTTTCTAAATCTCCCAACTTTTCGTCCCCTCAGTACCAAAGCTCGCACGTCAGCCTCCATTATTCTGCGCGGCGCCAACGACTTCATGTGCGATGAGATGGAGCGCTCGCTGCACGATGCTCTGTGCGTCGTCAAGAGGGTCCTCGAGTCAAAGTCTGTAGTACCTGGAGGTGGCGCCGTGGAGGCAGCTTTGTCCATTTACCTGGAGAACTACGCTACCAGCATGGTGAGTTTAGCCTGGTAACCTTCAGCTGAAAATACCTGCTGAAGCCATTGTTCTCATTTATTTTATTTTTTTTTCCCTCAGGGTTCCAGAGAGCAGTTGGCCATCGCAGAGTTTGCACGGTCTCTTCTCGTCATCCCCAAAACGCTGGCTGTGAATGCAGCTCAGGACTCCACTGACTTGGTGGCCAAACTGCGAGCCTTCCACAACGAGGCGCAGGTCAACCCTGAACGCAAAAACCTCAAATGGTGAGTTTAACACCATAAAAAACACTAATCTATACGGACATTTTTAAGTGTGCGCTGTCTTGTAATTTTACAGAAAAAAAGAACTTGAGTTGCACATCTTCAATATTCTGATTTAACCTTTTTTGTCTGGCAGGATCGGTCTGGACCTGCTGAACGGCAAACCCAGAGACAACCGGCAGGCTGGTGTGTACGAACCCACCATGGTCAAAACGAAAAGCCTCAAGTTTGCCACAGAGGCTGCCATCACCATCCTCCGTATCGATGATCTCATCAAACTGTTCCCAGAGCCAAAAGAAGGCGGGCATTCGTACGCAGACGCAGTGCACTCTGGATCTCTACAGAACTGAAAGGCTGATTGGTCCAGTTAGTTTCAACATGTGTATTTATAGGTTACCAAGCTTTTCATGGCTGTTTACTGTAGGCCGTGCACTCTTCTGCTTCACTCTTCTCTCACTCCTCCTTCAGTTTTGGAGCTTATGCTTCTAAAGAATCTGTGATTGTTTTGTTTATGGACACACAATAAAGCTTCAGTGGTTGTAAACGGCTGTTTATTTGTTAAACTGATGAAATAATCAGATGTAAATTGACTGGATTACAGTAACATACAGGTCTTCAGGAAGCACAAGGTTAAATTATGGCACTTTGAGGTTTAAGCTTATTTATGCACCGTCACAAAGTTTAGTTTATTCTATACAACAGCTTAGGAATGTTAAAGTATAATCACAAAACTACTTCCTACAGTTTTAGTGTTTGTATGTGCCGCTGTATTGTAACTAAAAGCTAATTAATATTTTAACAGCTAATGCCAGTTAACTGCCACATTCACAAAACTTGCAGTAATTCTGTAAAAGCTACAAATGTACACATTAAGATATTTTGAGCTCTGTGTTTTACATTTAAATTCACAGTGATTGCTTCTATAACAAAGAATTCAAAAGCCTCTTTTTGCACAACAGCTACAAGGTGAAGCTCACCTTTGATTAAATATTCATTGTAAACAATAGATTTCATAATCCCTTATTCATTAAAAGAAATTAAGTACAATCAGTGAGCTGTCCATCTCAGACCCTCTGGACGCACATGGCGATGCCCATTCCTCCGCCGATGCAGAGGGATGCCACTCCTTTGCTTCCTCCGGTCCTCTGCAGTGCGTGCAGCAGCGTTACCAGCACTCTGCAGCCAGACATCCCGATGGGATGACCCAGAGAAATCGCCCCGCCGCTCACGTTCACCTAAACACAAAACCATCAGGACTGATTACAGAGAGAAACACAAAGTTGTGGTTGAGGGCAGTGCTGGGTATAACTAACCAATAAGTCAGGTTCACCAAGCACTAATCTGCTACATGAGAATCTTAGCTCCACTAACGCTGAACCACTTAACAAATAGAAAATTAGTGGAAGCTAACGCTAACCGCTAAGACAATTGTCAGTCTTATTTTCTATTAGTTTAATGTAAAGGTGCGTGGGATCATCTGTGGCAAATCGGCCAATTCAAACCAATTATAGCTCTGTCTAATTAGTGATACTTTCGTTTAACCCTTTCAGAATAAAAGCATTAATTTGCTCAAGTTTGTATTTTTTATAAATACAGTTTGAAGTTAGTCAAACAAAAAATAGCAAATACATTTTCCATATTTTATACATAATCAATTTTTGTATTTATTATCTGTTGAATATTGTTTTATTTCTTTTTGACACTTTTAGTTTAAAATTAAGATGCTACAGACATGGTGCAGCACTGCTTCTTAGAGGGGATAGTTTTTATTTCATTTGGAATAAAATAAATTTACAATTATATGACATAATAATAAAAGTTTATCACTTCTGAATATTTTTAGTTGACTTAAAATTAGCAAACCTAATCGAACCTATTCGTTCCACTATTAGCAGAACTGTGCCTACCACTACGTGGTTTTCAAGTTGATTTGATGTTGCAGTGACCTGAGCCTTTTATACATCATTTTATGACATTTTCTGCTACTTTCACTGGGGTTCTGTAATGCACTTTTGTTTTTGTAGGATGAAAAATGCTTCCAATACAAAAACAGAAGGTGGATCATTTCAGAAAGTTTCATGGCAATATCTTGAACAGAAAGTTGAGGGATGGCTCCAATGGCCTTTAATCAACACTGAAGATAAAACTTGAAGTTACCTTGTCTTCATTTAGTCCGAGCTCATTGATTACAGCAACTGACTGAGCAGCAAATGCTTCATTGATCTCAAATAAATCAACCTCGTCCAGTTTCCAGCCTGCTTTCTCAACCTTAAAAAGAAAGATAAAGTATAAAAAGTAAGAAATAAACAAAAAGAAAAGCATTAAATCTTTGACATGTTACATTTGACCCCTCACCGCTTTCCTGATCGCTGGGATTGGTCCAGTTCCCATGACAGAAGGGTCCAGGCCTGCTTGAGCCCACGATACAATTTTAGCCATGGGTTTCGCTCCCCGCCTCGCAGCCTCTGATTGGCTCATTAGAAGAGTAGCTGCTGCTCCATCGTTTATGCCTGCAGACAGAAATAAAGCAGCTCCACATTTGTTTTTCTAACAGACACAGTGTTCTGAGCCACACATTATTTATAAGCTACTCTTTTGACCTGAGGTGTTTCCAGCAGTGACGGTCCCGCTGCCATCCTTGATGAAACATGGTTTGAGTTTGGACATGCTCTCCCTGTTGCTTCCATGTCGAGGAAACTCATCCACCTTCACCTCAACTGGACCTGACGGGAAGGAATAAAATCATTTTATACCACCGACGTGAGGCAGACTAGCTAATAAGGAACTAAGAAAGTCCTTACCTTTTCTGGACGGCACCGTGATAGGGACGATCTCCTGATCAAAATGTCCTGCCTTCTGTGCGGCCTCGGTTTTGTTCTGGGATTTAACAGCAAACTGGTCCTGCTTCTCTCGACTGATGCCCCACTGTTTTGCCACATTCTCAGCTGACAGATTTATTTGAAAAAGAAATAATGATGGATACACCCCACACAGCAACAATGGAGTTACACTATTTCATACCCGTGATCCCCATGTGGTAGCCATGGAAAGCATCAGTCAGGCCGTCAGCGACCATGGAGTCCTGCAGCGGGGCATCCCCCATTTTCACCCCGGCTCTCATGTGCAGAGTGTGAGGAGCCTGCGGAGACGGAGAAAAACACAATTAACCTCTTAAGCCCCAAGGGTTTCTCTTAAAGTTTTTGCTCAAAATCCCATGCCGAAATGTTATTGTGTATCTCAGAATTTACAAACTCCATTTAAATCATCTTGGTATCAAAATAAAGCTAACACTTGGAAGATTTCATCAGAAGTGTAAATATTAAAACAGCTGCTGTGGTTCTAGAGATATTGGAAATGGAACATTTCTTTTTCACTCTCACCTGAATATTTTTTTCATTAGACAGTATATAACCCATTTAAAACCATAATGAATCAGGCTAAAAACCTTGAAAACCTTGGAAACCATACATCCACTTGTGGATATTACCTGTGCAAAGATTCAAGCTGCTAAAATGAACTGGAGCAAAGTTACAGAGGTTTTAGTAAAGAAATAGTTTAGTGTTTTATCATTCTGCACAGGACTGATCATGATGGTACTATTATTAAATGTTAAGAAATCTGAAGTTTTTACATCCAAACGTATTTATTTTTCTTACATGTCTGAAAAGACTTATTGAATGTTTGTTCTTTTGAAAACTTATCCAAACATTTATTTTTTATCATATATTTTATATAAAATAATGAGAAATTATATTTGACTTCAGTTGGATCATATTCAAGCAAAATCAAGTGAAAAAACGTTCAACACACTTTACAACATATTTAGGTTTCTACTTTGACTTGCTTTATAAAAAATGTCAAAAATTTTCCTTTATAGATTTATTGCAATGTATTTACAGATTTGCAATGATGCCATTTTGTTTGTTTACTTTCTGATTCAACTTCCTGTTGTTTGAACTGTGTTTGGTGGATGTAAAAATAGTTTCCATGAGCTTTTAGCCAAGATTCTTAGGTTTATTTTGATACCAAACATGTCCAGGTTCAACTGACAGATCTTAAGTTAAAAGAAGTTAAATGAAATAGAAAACGGAAAAAAACTGGTTTGCCCCTGGTACCGGGGAAATGGGGCTCATGAGGTTAAAAACTTTCATCTCAAATTTTGAAATTATCCTTTTTTTGTTGTTTCTTACTAACCCTGCTCATGCTCTCCATGCCCCCTGCCACGACCACAGTGGCCTCTCCAGCCTGGATGGACTGAGCTCCCAGACACACCGATTTCAGCCCCGAACCACACACCATCTGGCAGCTCCACGCAGGGACAAGGTAGGGGATACCTGCATCAACACTGGCCTGTCGGGCTGCGTTCTGCCCTTGACCTGAAAAAATAATAATAATAATAATTTAAAAAAAAAAGGAAATCGCAAAGTCTTTATGAAGTGAATGTTGAACTAACGGAGTCTCCTAAAAGACTTTCTAATCTCTTACCTGCTGTTAGGACATGTCCAATGATAACCTCAGAGACCTCTTCTGGCTTCACACTGGCCCGCTTCAGGACATCTTTGATCACAGGTGAACAAAGGTCACGCAGAGGCACCGTGGACAAAGCACCATTCAAGCAACCTGTGTTAAAATGAAATGCAATTATAGTTTAATCTCTCTTTTCACAATGGGGTTTCTGTAGGTTACCCACATCCTACCTAAAGTATTCAATCAGACAGAATGTTCTTTGAATGAGCTACTGTGTTTGTTTTAGTGCAGATAAAATGTTCTCCATGGCATAAAATGTTACATTATTTTGCCATATGCAACTATGTCTATCCTATTTAGAAAAATATAATATAAAGTAAGATTTTATTGCTTTATATTATTTTGGAATATTTACTATTTAATGTATGTTGCAATCTCTTCTGTCTCTGAAACTGAAATTAATGAGTATAATAGGAAAAAAAATACTTTGCTAAAATGCTTTTTAAGCTAGCTTAAAGGGCTAAGTCATTTAGCTTAGAGGCTAATAAGTTTGCAATTTCAACATTGTTTTGTCTCAGACGTCGTAATCACTGCTAAAAATGATTTGGATGATATTTATTTTTGTACAGCGTCTGTCGATATATAAGGTTAAAAAAATGTGGTCAATAGTTTGTGCAAATAAGACACGCGCGTCATAGTTAAGTAGCCAATAGTAGCAGGCTCGTGCTCTGTGGCACTATAACTACCAACCAATCAGTGGTCAGAGATTACTCCGCACCAAGAAACCAACCAATCAGAGCTCATTACGAACTCAGCGTGTTAAACTAAAAGGGATAACCACTTTAATTAAACAAAACATAAACATAATTAGTTTTAGATATTCGTCTGACTATAAACGAAACAATGTTAAACAACGAAAATGATGTCTTTCTTGTACGGATATTTTTAATTTGGACGTCAGAATATGACAAAAACATAGATGCAGTGCATAAAATCCTCTTTTACTAAAGGAGAATGGACGATACTTTATGAGTATTTAGTTTTACCTATTGGAGTCCGTGCGGCAGAAACGATGACAACAGGCTCGGTGTTCATATTGAAGACTGAAGCTGGAGTTTCTGTTCAGTTCTGTTCCTGTCTGACTGCTGTGTGTTCTGTTGACAGTTTCAGGACATATACATATATACCTAACGGCAGCCACAGCGCCACCGTGTGTTTAGGAGGATAAACTTTTAAAAACACTAACACTTTTTTTTTTTGAACGAAGTATATATACTATACTTTGCAATATACAAGAAATAACACATTTTATTTCATTTGATTCATCCTACTTTATTTTTTTAAACATTTCAATTGTCCTAAAATAAATACCAGCATTTTGTTACAAAACTTATAGGAGGAAAGCTTTTCTCATTTTAGGGTAAATGTTTTTAAAATAAAATGATGCCTTTAATAATTGGTTTCACTCTATAGTATTAAAAATGTTTTTATTGGTATTTGGTCAGTACATGAAAAGGGCTGAAGTCAGTATAATATGAACATCACATATGAACTACTCACATTTCAACAGAACTTTTCAAACACAATTTATGCCAATGAAAAATAAAAACTGTACTTAAAAATAAAAGGAAAAAAAATCCACAGGCCAACATCTAAAAATGACCTAATTGAATATAGTGAACCTACTGTAATTTAGTGATTTCACTGACTTGGATTACAACACCAGATGTTTAATTTCAGAGTGAAGAGCTCAAACAAACAGCATGGATGTGCTCAAATGAACAGAGTGAAACGTACTAGTTTTAAATCCACACAATTCAAATTTAACATGAACCCTTACTGTTTATATCCTCATTAAGCAACACAAATGTGACAAAGGCATCACAATAGGCAAAGGGACAAGGGTGTTGTATTACAGACTATGCATTTGCTGCCTTGTGTACTTTATAAAAAAAAAATACAGTACATATTAAAGTACATTACAAAGCTGCACCATCGCTCGTGTTCGAGTCCAGGCCGTTCTGAGCGTGACGTGACCCTGCAGTCCTGGTGCCCTTGGTGACCTGGGCAGCCTTGTCCTCATGGGGGTCGGTGGTGGAGTCTGTGTCATTCGAGTGCTGAGTCAATGAGGTCTCGCTGCCTGTCGGAGAGTCCACGCTCTCGTACCCAACACTGAGCCGGCTCCCGAAACCCCCAGGTCCTCCAACTCTCCCTGAAGCAGTCTGACCACCTGGCGCCTCCTCTGAGTGGTTGGAGAGTTTGGTCTCAGCTTCACTGGGGCTAGAGACAATTGGGGACATTGGAAAGTCTTCCTCGGCACTGCTGACCTCTCGGTACAGTGTGGGTGTTGTGGTCTCACTCCTTTGGGACGAGTTGCCGTTGCTTGGACCATTGGAGACCCTCCCGTAGTCTTTGCTGATTGGTTCAGAGGGAGCACTGGCCTGCTCTGGCTGGGCGAACGGTTCAGCAGAGGAGCTGGAAGCAGCAGGGGAAGTCCTACTGGGTCCGGCTCCGGCCAAAGCACCCTGAGACTGAGAGAGCAGCTGACGGGAGTCCTTCAGCTGCTGCTGCAGGACCATGATGGTGCTCTGCATCCCCTCTACCTCCTCGTCTAGCTGGATAATAAAGTCATTAAGCTCTGGGGAAATAACCCAAGAACAATAATAAAAAAAAGTTGTAAAACCATCCGAAATATAAAAACTTCAAAAATACACAGATCCAATACACTCTTACCATCTTGACTGCTCTTGAGCTCCTCGCTGTACTTCTTCTGCAGGGCGAGCTCCGCCTCCAGCTGGGCGATGCGTCCCTGTGATAGCTGCCGTCCTAACTCCTGGTTCTCCTGAATCAGCATGCGACATTTGGCCATCAGCTTCTTCCCCGTTTGGCTGTAAGGGAAACAAGTCTCACATCACACTGTGAACTAGGAGAATAAATTCACGTCAAAGTACTGACCCGTGCCTGCTGTCTGACCCACCTCTAAATTACCACGAAACTCTTTAAATGACTAATCAATAAACTTAATAATTAATAATCCGTCAGATCTCCAGGCGTTGTTAAAAAAATAAAAAATGAACAGAAACAATTTGACAAAGACCTGTCAGTTACAAATAAACAACCTTTCTCTGAACGATCAGAAGGATAAATAAAAAAACACTGTTATAACAAACTGAAGCATTACTGTCCACAGTGTGGTCACCATTCTAGACAGATTTCTATAAAACAAATTCCTGCACCATGTTACTTTAACTTACCATTAGGATCATAGAGGAACATTGCAAGAAAAAAAAAAAAAAACAAGCAAAGATTTGGTGTGCACCAAATAAAACTTAACTATTGGTAAAGAATAACTTTGAGTGGGATAATGTCACAGAGCACAGAATTCGGATGAGACACTTAAAGAATAATTTCAGTCTAAATATCGGTGTAGCAAACAGAAAACTGGTGGAAGATGCTCTGGTTTGAAACAGTCCTCATAAATACACAAAGATTAAGTGTTAACACCATAATCAGATAGCTCAAATGCTAAGAGCTCAACAATAAATACAACAGTTTGGTCCACCTTTAAATTTACATTAGCTGTTACTTTTGCCTTAATCAAAACAGAAATTAGATAAATTATTTAAAACCAGAATTGTCAAACCTTTTATATAGGACAGGGAAATATTAAACAAAGCAGTGACTATATCAAATTAAACCCATAGTAGTAAATAAAAAGGATGACCAAAATTATTTGTCTTAGGTATAATTTGAACCAAATAAAAAAAGTTTGTTTTAACCACGGCACATCTCCTGAAATAGAAAGTGTTTTCTCTGTAGCAGAGAAGATGTGCATTTTAAGTCTAAAACATCCACATTTCTGCCTCACTTAGGTGAGAGATGTGAATATAAACCTGGTTTTAGACAATTGAATCTAATGCACAACGGGTTAATTAAACAGTAGATAAACATCTGTGCCACACAGCAAAGAAAAACCTAATTTCCAAAGCTTTCAGACTGTGGGAAAGATTGGTCAATCACACAAATACACAGAATACATGAAATACACCCTCATTGTCTCAAAACACGACTTCTTAAAAGACATTTGCACCGACAGTTTGATAACAGGACTCTGTTCACCTACGGCAGCGTGTTTGATCTGTCTGAAAGGTTTAATTTCTTACCAAAACGTCTGCAAACATTTTCACAATAAGAGCCAATCGGGTTTCTTGCTTTACACACTGCAGTAAGTGTTTCAAAAGGAACGAGAGAGCACATTAAATGGCAATAAAATGAAACAATTCACAAAACAAAACATGTAAATACACTCTACCGTGTGTGGGCTCATGTTCAAAGGCACGAGCGGATGGACCTTCATGCCTGAACCACAGTCCGTTTGGGGACCAAGGATCTGGCTCCGCTCACAGTCTTAATGTCATTTCTAGTGTATCTTCCCCCGAAATGTCTTACTTTTACTCTTAGAAATTTTCCTCATGTGATTGAAATGTATCTAGAATGTCCCAAAAGTCTTTACACTTCTCAGGGAGACTAGCAGGTTATTTGTGTTCTGTGATCCGCTGTTAAATGCCTTTATAAAGCAAGAGATGTCTTTAAAAATGTTCAACTGCTGTTTTAGGCTAGGGATGGTCCCTGCCTGACACATGGTTTTATTTTATATGTGAACTGTCTGGTATGAGGGCTGAGGGGGTGGCAGGGAGGGCACATCCATGGCGGAAAGTGAGTGACCACCTCTTCAGAACAGTCCGGACTCCCCTTGGACGGTGGGGGGATATGAGGGGAGAAAGCTGAAACACAAGTGTTACCTGACCATATTGTCTTTTCTTTTTTTTTTTAGGTTATGTGATATGTAGCTGGCACAGTACAAGAGAACAAAAACACTTTTGTTTTTGCAGTGACTGGTTTTCTGTAAAGTCTGAGTCTCGTGACGAGTACAGCATTTTGTCAGCCTTTCCCCCCCACACCATTGTTCCTGCATGCCTGCAGTGAGAGTGACGGTGGAGGGGGGGCGTGAGGAAGTCTTGCCCTTTTTGAAGGGGGGGTGGGGAGTTATTTTTGATTGTTTTTACCTATCAGGTGTAAATTTCCAGGCACTCAGTTCATTTTGGGCCTGCTCCAGTTTGTCTTTAGTCTGTTCCAGTTCAGCCTTCATTTTGAGGAAAAACAAGTTGATGGCTGGATCCACCATGGACGACCGCAGTTGGGCCACGCTCGGCTGCTGGACTTGCTTCAGGTACTGAATCTGGGTCTGCAGGATGCAACAAAATACAAGTTAGTGATAGGCAAGGTGTTTCTAAGAAAAGGACCATTTTTGAAGTGGTCTAACGTTTAGATCATTTTAAAAGGTAAATAGTTGTTCTGAGCTAAACTTACCTGCATGGTCATAGCAGGTAACCGTATGCAACTTTAGAAACACTTTCATAATAAGCAAAAAGAACTAGTGTAGTATTTAGATGATGTGACCCATCATAAACTGAGGATTAAGTCCAATTTGGTCAAATCATTTTGATACCTGGATCATCCTGATATCATGAGAGGTTCCAAAGATTTGCTTTAATCCAGATAACCCATCTAAATCCTAGTTTTAGGTTATTGTAAAGAGTAATTTTAGACTTTGTTTTAAAAAGGAAACCTTAAATAGAATTTGGATATTAAGATTTCCCAGCTGAAAAAAAAAAGCTTTGATGTGTAGTGTAGTTTGCCATCATCAGTGTGTGAATATGTGTGTGCATGGGTGAATGTCTGTTAGTGTAAAGCGCTTTCGGGTCCGGAGGGACTTGATAAAGCACTATATAAGTTCAGTCCATTTACCATTTGACTACATGCAGAGAAAACATCAAAAATTTAAGGTTTTTTGTCCACATACCATGTTGGGACGTAATTCTCAGTTCAATGTGATGCGTCACATACTTTTTGAACTTTTAATTAAACAAAGAGCTAAACTTCAAGTTTTAAATCCCTTTAAATATCCACCTTATGTGTTGAGCTCTACTGTTTAGGGTTGAGCATAATCGTATCGTGTGCAATTAATCATCAGAAAAACACCAATAGATTACTTTTTGGCATTAATCGATTAATAGGATTAATGCCACCAGGCAGAGTCCGCTTGGTGCTCCTCTCTGCATCAAATATGAAAATAAAAAGTTCTGTAATTTATTTATCTATCAACACAATTTAAAATGTGATGTATAGCCTGAAGTCTGTAATTTTGACACAATTTGGAACAGATTTTTATGAAGAGCAAATCTTTCCCACTAAATTAGTCATGTGACTTGGACATACGGGTGACCAAGGACTCCAGGGCATTAATCGTCAAATTAATCGTTATCGGCTAAATACCACAATTAATCGTGATTAATTTTTTTGCCAATATTGCTCAACCCTACTTCTGCTATTTAAAAACAGACACATGGAGTCATAAAGCCACTGAATGATCCAAACTGACAGTCTGATAAGAGCAGAGGCTCCTCTCTGACACAACTACCTGTTGGCACAGTCTGAATGAAGCAAACGTAAAGCAGCCTTCTCTGATACAGAAAATAACGTTTTCTCCTAACCACACAGTATTTAGCAAAATCTGTTGCTTGCTTTTATGCAATTTCATGTCATCCAGTCAAAGGTCAGTTTCTTGATGTCAAGAGTAAGCTTATTATAAATAGAAAACTAAACTAGTGCATGTAGAAGCAGCATTTTATACTATAGTGCACAGTAGAAAAAGGTGCAACTTTGCATAAATAAGACATATTTGACTACAGTAGCCACACAGTGACACGTCTGCCTAGACTACAGATGAACTACGCTCAAAGCCTCAAACCCAAACTGTTTTTACAGCAATCTATGTTACAGAACAATCATGATCCAAAAAAACATGTTTGATTATATATAATTTGTGAAATAAATGCAAAACATATTACCCCAACAAATCAAATCTTATTATAAAATAACATACTGAAAGGTCTTACCAAAATATTGCAGTTTAAAGAGCATCAAGCTACAGAGAACATAAACAAACTCAATCATCCTCTAAAAGGTTTCCTGCTCATCAACACGTGAGTTTCAAAGCAGCCAGGAAAATGACGATCAAAACCAAATTCAGCAAAATCACGCCAGAAAGAGAAAGATGATAAACAGACACATACTGTACACTCTTGCATTTCCTGCTCCTTGGTGGCAAGTCGCATGACCAGGATGTTCTCCCTGCGCGCAGACTCTTGCTGCTGCTGCTTGAGCTTCTCCTCTGACTCCTTCAGTCCTGGAACATCGTTGGCTAAGGTAGGGGACGAGAAGAAAACAAACAAGCAAGCCATGAGGTTATTGTTCTCCATGCAGGCAGTCTAACACTGTTATTGTATAAGGTATTTAGTGATACATTTAGTGATAATTATTGTCTGAGATACTGGCAAAAAAAAGAAAAATTACATTTATAAACGTGTACTTACAACACAGCTCTGCATATTTTGCCTCTAGGACCTGTACGTATGTTTCATGCTGCTTCCACCTGAAAAACAGCACAGTCCATTTAACATTTCAGCTTCAAAAATCAAAGCGTTTCACATCATTTGTGATGTGGATACTTACTTTGCACACAATTCCTCTCGGTTTAGATTCTTCAAGTCTGATTCACTAAGGCGAACCTGTGAAGTGGGGGAAAAAAACAGAAGTTAATCTGAATCCCGTTTCTGTTTGAAGACATAAACGAAGCTGCAGAACCATAATTAAAATGGCTTAAATGAAAGAGACACTAACCTTCTTGGGTAGAGGTTCCTCGTTGGTCATTGTGAACTCTGGAAATAAAATAAATGAGAGAAAATGATCAGTAACTGGGGTGTTGTGCTGCGGGCTGAAGAAACTGCCCTCATCTTTTCAGCTGAAACATCATGGCTGTATGTGTCATGAATGACAGGCAAACCAAATTATCACATATATGGCGCCTTCAGACAAAAAACATAACAATAATAGACACAGAATTGACTCACATGTAAATGAAATCAAAGTTAACATTAAAAGCGCTGTAACTAACTGCTGAATAGTGTGGCAGAACTGTAGCTGCGGACAGCGAGGATGAGAAAGTAGTGAAGAAGCTAACCAAGGTTACCTACTAGCCACGACAATTAATTAGTACATTTTAGCAAGAAACAGATTTGTCAACTAGCATTATGACGCTTAAACATCATTTATGCTTTGATAGGCGGCATTTAATTCTTGGCTCTGTTTCGGCTCCTTGTTATCACAAAATGGCGGTGAAGGAAATGACTCCCTCCCTTTACGCTCCTTTCCTGAAACTAGCGGGCTCTTGGCTGCAGTTAACTAGGCCTAGTGCGGTGAAAACACTCACCAGGCCCGTTGCTTTCGATGTTTCAAGGAACTCTCGGCTTCGGAACTCCTTGTGGGAATAAGTATTACAAATAACGTTATTTTTTTGCCGTGTTTTTACAAGTTGCGGTCAACCCTCAGCTTTGTCGCTAACATCTTACGTCGCCGAGGGCAGAGCAGAATAGCTATGGACGAACTGCGCCGAACGCCAGTTGCTGCGGAGTGATATCAGAGATGGAGTGAAGTAGGAAGAGCTCTCACTGCCAGGATTATTTTCTGAACCTAAAGTGCGGCTGGAGAGCAGAAATCTCACGTTCTTAGTTGTTATTATTTCTGTTTCTATTTTGCATTTTATAATAGCAAATTAATAAATGTAGTTTCAATTAATTCAAAGCCAATCGATTAATAATCATTAGTTGATTACAACAAACTAGTTATTTATATTTTAATGACCGTTTAGTAAATGGCTTGAGTACGTTTTATTTATTTATATAACTAAAATTATAAACTGACTGCTTTAATTTAATTATTTGTGTTCCTCATAAATTTCTTTTTTCAACTTTCACTGACATGGAAACAAGCTGATGTGACCCCAGAGTGATTCATAACGATTATATAGACGATCTTTGCGACGCTTTCAAAATGGTGACAAAAAATCCACGTGACTCTGGGCTTTTTTCCCCCTTCTTTTCTTTTATGACAAATTTGTTCTTGTTTATTTAATTATATATGTCAGCATTTTCAAAAACTAATTACCTCATATAAAGTTGTCAAATTTCATTCGCCATGGTTGATTTATAAACAACAAGCTACGTAGCAATGTCAGGTCACGTGATCCTTAGCATTTATGTCAAGGCTCTTGGAAATTGAACAAAAATTTATTAAATTGAAAAATTACCTAACGTTTATCAAAATATTATAAATACATTTTATCTATTTATAAACCTTGTTTTATGTATGTTTGCCCTTACAAATGTTTAGGTCCAAATTGTATAAATTCTGCCCATGTCTCTGCGCACCCCCATTGTTTAATACTAATGGTACAGTCCCAGCTGTCAACTTGAAATTGTATCAAGGACAGTTTATTTATCAGCGTGTGTGCGCTTGGTTCATCGCTCTTGTTGAAAACTATTTCAAACATGCTTTGCAGAGTTGGTCAAATACGCAGGTAAGGCAGGTGTCAGCCTAGCATTGAAAATATATAAGTTTTTTTTAAGTGCACACAGAATGAAGAGCGCTGACCCTTGCTTGGTGCTGTTGAACAAGAACTTGATCTGAATAGCTAGCAGCTAGCTAGCTAACAGCAGCTAGGTTGCTAACTTAGTTTAGCAACTCGACTACATTAGCTAGTGACGCACCAAAGGGGTTTGCATTCATATATTTATGTAATGCGTTTGCGTGTGTATTTTTGAACAGAAAAATGCGCAATTTACACAACATAAAGCACAAAGTCAGTGTCCAAGCTGTCCTACTGTCTCTGCACAGAGAGGACCAAATTAGCTGGGAACCAACACCAGAGAAACATGTTGAATTTTTGTTTAGGTGTACAATTTAGTCTTAACTGTTCTTTGCTTTTGTTTGTGTTTTTATTGTTATTTTGCAGGTGTGCAGCCAGCCTCAACCAAAGCTTAAATCAGATAGCTGCATCAAGGCAGAAGCACACTCTTCCTGACCTGACTTATGATTATGGAGCCCTGGAGCCTCATATATGTGCAGAGATAATGCAGCTGCACCACAGCAA